>CM068745.1:7884726-8060674 GCA_035084275.1 Hydrolagus colliei
CATTTAATCATGTGGAAGGTGCTGTATAATTCCAGCTTGTTGTTGGTGGTTGCTGAATTGTTGAACGTAAGCTGGTTTGTGTGTTTCAGTACAATGGAGCCTGCCTCTTGGGAAACTTTGAGGTGTGTGATTGCCCAAGGTATGTGTCAGTGAAATCATCCTGCCTGATGTTTTCAGCAGATCGGTTTATGAGATTGCCTCTGCTGCTAACAGAGTAGCACACAGCCAAAGCCAGCGCATAACAAACAAAGATAGAGGTGATCAAGGAGGTCAGACAACTCTTATTTCATCATAATTGATCATAAAGTGATTTGTGCTCTACTTTTGATTTGTTATTCTCAATTGCATAAAAACACTGAAGTACCTGTATTCACAAACAGAAAATGCACGTAACCCAGTGAAGAAAGGTTTAGTTCACTGAAATCAATCTCTTGGGTCCTGCAACATTGAAAATTGAATTGGGAAGCATTATTTTCAGTCACTAAAAAAAAAACTTGTGGATTTAGCAGAACTTATATTTGAATAATGTTCAACCAATGGGTATATTATAATTATATCTAGGTACAGTATATAGTTTTAGATTATATATAGGAGAAATCATGCCTCAGTAATGCACTGAACATCTTCCAAGTGCTTCACCAAAATTATTACCATTAAGTTGGTTTCTGTTTTCTCAGTGAACATGGCATCAATTTAGATCAACGTGGTCTCACAAACAGCCATGAGGTGAACAACCACTTTGGAGCATTTATGATCTGGTAGAAAACAATCTTAGTTGTTGTTTTGAGTATTGCCGTGGGATTTTTAACACTCAAAGAGACAGACAGGATCTGGGTTGGTTTTATTTGCAAGGTAACAGACATCAGACATTCCAATGTTCCCCTAATTTTGGGCTGGAGTGTGCAACTAAACTGTTGATCGGTTATATGAAATGCAGTAGAACCCTGCCATTATATGGGCTTGTGTGGACCCCGAACATTTACTTCCCCCCAGATAAATCCTAAATGCAGGTGCTGGTCCCATCAACATTTCAGAATGCTGTCTGGCACACAGAAACTCTTGACTGGATCATATGCGTTGCACACCTGATAGAGCTACCTGTTTATCTATGCGCATGCAAAGTGAACACGATTAACTGACTGGCGATCATGCCCTGTTACAGCACTGGTGGGATTTTTTTACAAACTCAACTTCCGTGCTTATTTTGTCCTATCATTCATGAAGAGTTTCTCTCACTATCCTGGCCAACGATCCCCCATATAAAATGAGTCACTCACTCTATGGCTGTTAATGGGAATTTGCTGTGGGTAACTGGCTGTAACAATAGCAAAAAATGGACAGTCGATCCACTTATATCCTGTGGTGCACTTTGAGATGTTTCAACACCATGATAAGGCACTATATCAATTGCAAGGATCATTATTATCATTACTGTGCTTATTTTTTCCATTAGTTTCCTCAATCAATTTTATTTCCAATGTAATTTTGCTGAAATCCAAGGCTAAGCCAATGGATTTCCCTGTGATGTTGAGAATTTAATTTCAATGTTAATAAGGGGTAAATATTTTAGGTAAAATTAGAGTAATAGAATTGGGCAACTCACGATCATTGCAACATGAAACATCCCACAGACTGATTTCTGCTGTTGACATACAATTCTATATTTTACAGCATTCAATATACCAGTACCCATTTATACACAACTCTGTATAACACTATCATTGCAACAAAGGGATATGAGGAATGAATATAGCACAGTACAGATATTTTTCTCTGAGGGGACTATCCAAATAACTGGAAGCATTGTCTGCACCACATTAAATCAGCCAGCTGAAAAGGAAGCCACTCAGATGAGTGATCTTAAATATTGCATGGTATCTAAAAGCTTCTTCTTTGACTTTTTATGAGAGGAAGCAGTAAATGTCTCTCTGAACTGGAATTCAGAGCAAGTCTCCTATGTTTGTTTATAATCCATTGCATTTGCCATATCTCTTAAGAGAAGACAAGGCCATATCTTAAGCTAAGAGACGGTTTAAAATGCATTTGGCTCAAATTGCTTCCAGAGCTGTGGAGTGAGCATTTTAAATAGTTTCTATGTCATGAAGGAGGTAAAATGAGGGATTATAATGAGGGATGTGCTGTGTGTGTGGTTGGGGGTGGGAAGTAGGGGTTGCAGAGAAGGGAGAGTTTATGCTTGTGGATGTGATGTGCATGGTTTGAGACAATATGGTAGTTTGATATTTATTTTTAAATTCAATGGAATTCATGTGGAATGGCTTTAGCTCTCGCCAGGCATAAATCTATACCAGATGGATTTTATCAAGAATATTTTTGTTAGTTGTAAAGAACACACACTGAAAGTGTGTCAGCCTGGCTCAGTTGGTAACACTCTTGCCTTTGAATCAGAAGTTTGTGAGTTCAGCTGCCACATAAGAACTTCAAACTCGCAGTCCAGGCTGATGATCCAGTGCAATGGATTGTTGGTCACGCTATCACAATCAATAATATGTTAAATGGAGTTCCTGTTGGATGTTAACGATAGCATGACACTGTTCAAAAAGGGAAAGGATTCTCTCTTTGTGTCTTGGGCCAACATTCCCCCCAAATAAGATTAGTCATTAACTCAAACACAAAATACTACAGATGCTGGGAATCTGAAACAAAAACAAAAGTTGCTGGGGAAACTCAGCAGGTCAAACAGCATCCATGGAGAAAGGAAAAAGAGTCAATGTTTCGGGTCTACAATCCTTCGTCAGGGCGAAGGGTTGTAGATAGACCCGAAACGTTGACTCTTTTTCCTTTCTCCATGGATGCTGTTTGACCTGCTGAGTTTCTCCAGCAACTTTTGTTTTTGTTAGTCATTAACTCCTTGGCTGCTTGTGGAACATGGCTATGCTCCAATTCATTGCCATGTTCACCACACTTTACAGTAAATTCCTGTGACATTTTGCTGCTGTGACAAATGTTATGTCAAAACAAGGATGAACTAATTCATCTTTATTTAGGGAAATAATCTTAATTTGGAGTCCCGTAGCTCAGCAGTTAGAGCGCTCGCTTCACAAGCGAGAGACCTGGGTTTGATTCTCAGCAGGCCAAAACCTGGGCCAAGTTTTCTTACTCCACACGCCTGATAATAATCCCTCAAGAAAAAACACAACAAATAAATTGCTCGTTTCCATCCACGACTGTTTGTGAGACACTTCTATTGGCTGCCGCATTTGTTCCCACAAATATACAGTCATTTCACTTTACAATATATTCTGTGAAGCGCTTTAAGATGTCTAGAAGACGTAAAGAGCGCTTTGTCAAATGCAAGGATTATTATTATTAAATCCAGTCTGAGTTTGAAAGCTGGTTGTGTTTAATGTAGTGGAATGGACGAGTGCAAGCTGTGAGTACAAATGTGGAGCTGCGAAGCAAGAATTGTTGCCAGTACTTTGGAAAAGAAAGACCAAGTGCCAAATAAAACAGATACAGTAGTTGATTAATATTAAGACTGATAGCTTGTGGAGCAGTCTGACACAAAGTCCATTTCAAATACATTTTTGAACAGTTTTAATGGTGAGCAGTACCCAGTGGGACCAGTACTTACAATGCTAAAGAAGTGAACTCTTATACAGGGGATCTCAATTGAATCTTAGTAAGTTGCGTATAACTTTGCCCCAGGGGTTTTGTGTGGTCTCAGTTAGATTCTATATAGTGTAGTACAACAGCAACAAAAACAACGAAATTACATTTGAATAGTGCCCTTCGCATCGAGCAAATATCCAAGGGTGCTGGAGATCAATGTTTCGGGGATCAGGGAGGATGTAAGGCAGGGTGGAAGGAAGGTGACCAAAGAGACGGTCAAAGATGAGGGTCTTGCTACGAGCTTTAAAGGAGGCAAGCAAGGAGCCGAGGTGGTGGGACTGTGGGATGGAGATCCAGAGAGTGGGGGCAGAGTGGCAGAAGGCCCACCCGCGCGGCCCTGGGGGCGCAGGCGAGGCGGTGGGAGTTAAGCAGGCCAGAGCCCGCTGAATGGAGGGAGTCTGCAGGTTGGTGAGGGTTAGGAGGTTACAGAGGTAGCAGGAGCAATGCCATGGAGGTCTTTGAAGGTGAGAACCAGGATCTTGAACTGTACCTGTGTGATGGGAAGCCAATGGAGTCGGGCGAGTATGGGGATGATAGAGTCGTGGAGGCTGATATGGGAGAGGATACAAGCTGCAGAGTTGTGGATAATCTGCAGCCTATGGAGGGAGGATTTGGAGAGGCCAACAAGCAGGGGGTTTGTATAGTTGAGTCTGGATGTTATGACTGCGTGTATGAGAATCTCAGTAGTCTATGGTTTGAGACAGTGGTAGAGCCGAGTGATGTTACAGAGTTGGGGGAAAGCAGTGCTGGTTAAGGCATGGATGTGGGGTTGAAAGGATACTTGAGGGTCAAACAAACGTTGATGTAGAAGTACGGTTTAGTGGAGGTGAGGGCGTGGCGATAAAATTTAATAGGAATGAACCTGTGTAGGAACAAAGGAAGCAATGAAAAATCCATTAACGTATCAATTTTACACCGTCTTTGAAGAAAATGTATTTTATTATAACATTGAGACATCTCAAAGTGCTTCGCAGGGTATATTGTAATTAAACATTGTGGTACTCTATTTTGTGGGCAAACACAGACACAATTTCTATACAGCAGTGTCCCAATAACAGCAATGGAGTAAATCCCACAACATTGGTTCCTATCATCCTAACCAAAGAAAGATGGTGAATGAGAGCAAAATTGCTACCCAAAGTAAACAATATTGCAATTTTTTCTCTTTTTTCAAAATTATGAATTTCATTTTACATGTGTATACTTCTAAGATTTGTGAGATTGAAGAAATGTCAAAATGTCAAAATAAAATTCAAAGGGACTCCATAGGTTGCAAATATAAATGCTGTCACCTTTCAAGAAGTGTAACATAAATAGAGTGGTTTTCCCACTAGCTTTTACCAGTGGGTCCATACCTGGCCCCATGTCATGACTAGACATGTCCTCATTTCTGCTCTATGCTCTTTTGATCGTTGTTTCCCTCAACTTGTGAACATGATGACATTCAATGGAGCACAATCTCTGTTGGTTTCAGTTATTCCAGCGTCTGGATCCATCCAAATTTACTCAACTAAATCAATGCATGACTGAAGTAATTGTGCTTTCTGGCAAGTGCATTACTCTCCAGACTAACAGACATGCATGCTGTTCCTTGTAGAGGATTGAAGTAATGGAACTGAAGAAAGCAGATTTGTGTTTTAATTTATTAGCCCGCAGTGATCCCCTCTGTGACCCTTTCACCTTTGCAACAGTTCATCCTATTAACAGATGGCTTGTTTGAACTCATTTTTATTTTCACCATACCTTAAAGTGTTCTGTTTTGGTTTTGCTGCCTTTTGTAATTTGGTGATTGATTAAATTTGAGTGCAAGGCAGTGAGTGATTTGGATGCCAAATCTGCAGGTAGGGTGTGAAGCTGGGTAATTTTTTTCAATTAGAATCTGAACTCCCATCTGTATATTCCATTCATAGTCTTGTAGTGATTTGGGATGAATGCCTCACATATGGCCATAATGTGATTAGTGAATATGCAGAGCTAAGGCTCAAATCCATCTTTTGGTCAACCAGGTGTCTTGACACATGCGGAAACCCATCACTATGCAAACCAAACTGAGAATTCTATGTGAGATACCTATCATCACACTCGGGAATATTCAACCAACCTACTAAGACTTCCACATTTGCATGGAAATGTCATTAATCTGGAATAGAGTGCACATCCTCTCCCTGGAGAATTGGATCCTGCCAATCCAATCATAGAATGTTTAACTACAGGTTGGCAAGAGCCAATTTTTGGGGACCCAGAGAGTGAAATGGAGTTACTGCTAGAGTTTTAACTCATTGAATCTATGCAGCTTGACATTGTGAATCCTGACTGTCAAGTTTCCCAATGCTTGTCCAGCAAGGACCAATCTACCCTTTAGGGCTTTGCAGGATTAATAGGAGACGAGTGGAAATAATTCCACTGTTGCCAACATCCTGCCAAAAGGCCAGGTTGGCAGCTGGTCAGCACTGCCTCGGAGTGCTGTGGACCTGCCGATGATCCATAATAAATGTAACCTGCATGGCATTTGAGTGTCAATGCACCCACCTCTAATTTCAGCACAGTGGTTATACCCAAGGCTGACACAAAGTTTCTCAGATAATAATCCCTCAGCAATAATAATAAAATTGGTCATTTCAATCCACGACTGTTTGTGAGACACTGCTGTGCATGATTGGCTGCTGCATTTTGCCCACATATATACAGTGTATTCTGTGAAGTACTTTGAGACGCTTAGAAGATGTGAATTGTGCGATATCAAATGCGAGGATTACTTTATCTCTATTGGGTATTGCAAAATTCCTACTCATTAGTTGGCTCTTGAGAATCATACTTTTAAACAGTGAAAAGAGAGCCTTGCACACAAGAAGCTATGTTGTTCTGGAGGGTGGCTAAAGTCATGTTGTCAATGCAATCTTTGCAGTGTTGGCATTTCACTGTTTTAGTACTTCCGTATCATCTATGCTTACAAAATCATTAACAGTTATGAGTACCAGGCAATTTCCCCCTTCAATTCTGCAACAGCAGTAGAAGCTGTAAAGCAGTAAAAGCATTTTAGTTTGCTCTTATCCGCCAAATAATAAAAGTGTTTTCTCCAGCAATAGATATCATATTTCTGTCACAAGAATATATGATCCAGGTGTATCATCTTTTGACCATACACATCTTGTGTGTAAAAGTCAGGTCAGTTCTTGCAGAAATATCAATTTGCACTTCAGAAGTAATAGGGCTAGCATTTTATTTTTTTATCTATATATTTTATAATTATAACAGGAACATGAAAAGCTTTCCATCAATCTGTCACTGTTAAGACAGGTTTCACACAAGCTTGCCTGCCAGGAGCTGCACACAGTACATGTGGTAATTCCACGAATCTGATGCAGATCATTTTGTCACCTGATTGCTCAGTGGAGTCCTGTAACTCAGTGGTTAGGGCACTCACCTCACAAGTGAGAGACATGAGTTAGATTCCTGGCAGGGCAAAACCGTGGACAAGTTTCTTTACACCACATACTTGATAAAAATCCCTCAAGAAAATAAACAAAATAATAATTTATTACTTCAATCCATAAGTGTTTGTATCCACAAATTGATACTTCCAAGCCAGAACTCTCTCACCATTAACGTCAAGTGGAAAACTCATCCAATCACAGAATTCAGGTTTTCCTAAACAATTGATTGGAGAAGTTTGAAGTTTGTGGTGAACCAATTGAATGTCCAAGGAGAAGTTATTTTCCTCCCATTTCGGACACCTGTTAGAAAGTTAATGTAACTAACAAAAGGTACAATCAAGCAAAATGGATCATCTTGTCAGTGTAGCCATGCAAGTGTCCTATTCTCAATCTCTTCAGTATTTTGAACTAACAAGTTTGGAGTACTGTAGCTCAGTGGTTAGAGCACTTGCCTTGCAAGCGACCGAGGTTCGAATCCAGGCGGGCGAAAACTTGGGCAAATTTCTGTCAGACATCAAGTTCTGGATGAGAGCCAAGTTTCTACTGTTGAACGTCAACAAGATGGAGGCCCTACTGATTGGCTCACGCCAGTCAGCCAATCATGCATCAGGCACTGGCAGCATCAATCTCCATGGTTGCTCATTTGACCTCACCAAGGCAGTTAGGAACCTAAGTGTCTTGTTCGACTGTCAACTGTCTTTCCTACTCACATCTAAGCAATGACTCGCTCTGCCTTTCCTCATCTCCGCAATATTGCCCTACTCCGCCACTACCTCACCCCCAAAGCCGCTGAAACCCTCATTCATGCCATCCCGGCTCGACTATGCTAATGCCCTGCTTGTCGGCCTTCCCAATTCCGCCCTCCACAGGTTGCAGATGATCCAGAACTCTGCGGCCCGTGTCCTCTACTACTCCAAACTCCGTGACCCCATCTCCCCCATCCTTGCCTGAATCCCATTGGCTCCCCATCATCCAGAAGATCCAATTCAAGATCTTGATCCTCACATTCCAAGCCCTCCACAACCTCACCCCGCCCAACATCCGTGACCTTCTAACCCTTTACAACCTGCCCACCCACTCCGCTCAGCAGGCTCTGGCCTGCTCCATGTCCCCCGATCCATCTGCCCCACCATTGAAGCAACTTTGCCCCCAACCTCTGGAAATCCATCCCGCGATCCTTCCGCCTCGCTCCCTCCCCGTCTTCCTTCAAATCCCGCTTCAAAACTCTCCTCTTCAATGGACCCATCGGCAATTCCTATTCCCCACCACCCCCGGCCCCAGCTCAGGTCTCACAAATTGACTGTCCAGCCAGCGCCTTAGGACGTCCTCTTGACATGAAAGGCACTGTACAAGTGTAATTTTGTTGTTGTTGTTTACTCCACACGCCTGATAATAATCCCTCGAAAAAAATACGATAAACTGGTCAGTTTAAACCATAACTGTTTGTGGGCTACAAGCAATTGGCTGCCACGTTTCACCCACAAATAATCAATTCACTTTACAGTATATTCTGTGAAGTGCTTTGAGACATCTAGACGACATGTAAACAGCTATATTAAAATGGAAGGATTAGCACCAGTATAACAATCTAGGCTAATGCTACAGTGCAGTGCTAAGCAGGTGCTGCACTGTGGGAGGTAATTTCAGATTTCAGATGAAATGTTAAACCAATTTCAGGTGGACATTAAAGTTCCCAAGACATTTGAAAAGCAAAGGGTGTTTCACCCGACTTCCGAGTCAACATTTCCACAATAATTCACACATAAGTATTTAAGCTAATAACTGCACTCATCTTTGTCTGAATGGGTTATTTTCAAACTTTATGTAGATCTTTTTATAATTTGTTGAATACTTAATTGATTATATAATACATTGGCAAACAGCTCTGGACTGATAGATATGACATATTAAACATACATAAAATGTTTTTTTTGCATGAATGAGCTGAAATTGCCAATTTGAAAGAATATAGAATTCCCCCATGGTAACTTGTGATAGAAATGTAATCTGAACAGGCAGCCTGCATGGCACACAAGCTGTGCACAATTGGCTGCCACATTTCACACCCAGTATATTATCTTAAATACTTATGTGTGAATTATTGTGGAAATGTTGACTCGGAAGTCGGGTGAAACACCCTTTGCAAATATACAGTCAATTCACTCTACAGCATATTCTGTGAAGCGCTTTGAGATGTCTAGAAGACGTGGACAGCGCTATATCAAATGCAAGGCTTATTATTATAAACTCTTCTCTTTTCAAATAATCCCATGGAATCTTTACCGTCCACTTGGAACAGGCAGATGGGACCTCTGTGTAACATCTCATTTGAAGGCTGGCACCTCCCACAATGAAGCACATCTCTTGTTGAGACGTTGTTAGCCTTCTACCCCTACTTATGCAATAATAACATACCATATTGAGGATTTTAGATTGCCAGTATCCCAGCCACAATCCAAATTCCACTTTAGAGCCTGATGCAGCCGAAAGGGCTTGTGGATAATTAATACGCTGATAAATATTGCTCTGCCATAGATAGCTAATATTAAATTTGAACACCTTTTCCTTTAGAAACATTAGGTTCAAATGTGGGAAACCAAGCCCAGTATTATTGATACATTTGTTGCGGTGAGCAGAGAGATTGGTTTGTCTACCAAATGTACAGTCACTACACTTTACAATATATCTGCAAAGCTTTTCCTGAAGTGACTATTTCAAATGCAAACACTATATTTTATTTCATGCCATTTTCATTACGTATGCAGTAATTTATGCTTGCAATTCATTTATACATCTTTCAATGATTTATATATTCTCAAAGGATTTAACATTTTTGTGCAAATTCTTACACATTGGTTATTTTCACCGCAGAGTAACGCAGCAAGAGGGATAGTAATTAATTACAGTTGAAAATACAGCATTAGCAGAGCATCAGTAGCTCATTTATTGGATGAGCTTCTTTACAATCCCGTTATAGAAAGGTTTTCAATCGTCAATTCTTGGAAATTAAGTTGATGAACAACAACTTGCATTTATGTAGCACCCTCCACACAGACCGCCTCACAATGGCAGAGACTGCTGTCGAGTCAGGGGGAGAGGTAAAGTGTCCATAAGCGCATTTGAAAATCCAAAGCTTTGGGACATAGTGGCTGAAAGCACGGCTGCCGATGGTGGAGCTGAGGATTTGTGGGACAAGGAAGAGGTCGAACCCAGTAGAGCAGAGGCTGTGGGTACTGCTGTGAGGAGAGAGTAGTTTAGCGGTGTGGGGGGTGCTGAGGAGTGGAGGTATTTAAACATAAGTGAGGCTCTTCAAGTCAGTTCATTTCTAGCTTCCTTCAAAATAAAAAAATGTCTGTGAATCAGTTCTGATTCAGAATTCACAGTTTGCTGCATACAATAAAAAGAACAAAACTGTAAATTATAATGCACTCTGCTCCTCTGCTCGTCCACTTCCCACAGCTGGAAACAGTCAACTGCACATCCCTCATCCTCTCTGTTCCACCCTTGGTGTTCCTGCCTTCAGCCACAACGCCCCCAAATTATGAAACTCGGTGTCTCAATGTTATCCCTTTTTTGTCCATCTTCAGATAGCATTTTAATACCTTTCACTACAACCGTATATACTGTCACCTCTCTTCTCTCCCTAGCTCGGCATCAAGTTTAGCCACTATTTAGGCTTTGAGATGTTAAACCACATGAAGGGCATAAATAAACACAAGTTACTGTTGTTGGAAAAACACCTCCCGAAGATAAAATTTGAAAACATGCTAATTTCTCCTTTTACGGAGGTCATACCATTTTTCCCAAGGGATGGATTATCTTTAATGAATTTATTAGTAATCAATAATTAATCCACACAGCAGGTAAAAGTTAGAAAATATTTATTTTACCTCAGCCTGAACAATCTTGTTGGATGTCCTTCACCCAAATGAGCCTTTGGTAAACCTTAAATAGTCCATGAGCTCAACTAGCACAATGGATTGTTCCCCAAACTCTTACCCAAATCCCCATAATGCTGGCATTGATATAACATGCAGACTCCTGTTTCAATCGCAACTGGAGGAGAAAATATATTTGTATAAATTGGTATAATCCAAGTTGCCCAGCCATTCAAAGAGTGAAGTGATTATTTTGGTTTCATTTTACTTCTTAAACTTTAATTACTCACATTCCATATTTTCATAATGCAATAATTGCTATAAAGGTCCCTATAAGGTAACAGATTGCAAGGTTATCCACTTCCCACAGAATTTAGATTGTTTCTAGTAATCAAATATAATATTGCTGTAAAAGTAGCTCAGTGGTTAAAGCATTTGCCTCGCAAGTGAAAGACCTGTGTTCGATTCCCGACAGGGCGAAACCTCGGGCAAATTTCCTTACTCCACACCCCAGATAATAATCCCTCAAGAATTTTTTTAAAATAATAATTTGGTCACTCGCTCCATGACTGTTTGTGAGACACTGCTGTGTGCAATTGGCTGCTGCATTCCGTCCGCAAATATATAGTCAATTTCACTTCACAGTGTATTCTGTGAAGCGCTTTGAGCCGTCTAAAATACATGAAAAGAGCTACATCAAATGCAAGGATTATTATATTATAATTTGGTAGTAGAGGCCAACTGAAGTGTTTTTGCAATAATAATCCTTGTATTTGATATAACACTTTCATATTGGAACAACATCTCAAAGCACTTCAGAGGATATCCCGTAAAGTCACTCCACTGTGTATATTTTGTGGGCAAACCCGGCAGCCAATATGTGCAGAGCAATGTCTCACAAATATGGAATTGAATGACCAATTTTATTTGGAAGATTGTTGGCCAAGAGACTAGAATAATTTTTTAAAATTGGGCCATCTTTAACATCCACCCAAACTTGATATTTAATGGATCAAATAGATTGATGTTCTGTTTGTGAAATCCATTAATTACAGTATCGTGAATGAGACATTATCATTGTTTTTGTTCTCATATCAGCATGGAGTTTACAGACAGGATTAAATATCTTATCATTTGATATTCATGCAGATTATTATCATTCTGAGGTTTTGATTATTCTTTTTCCTTCCATGAACTTTATTGTGAATTAATCATGTTGAGATTATTTTTATGCCATGATTATTTGGACTTGATATTAAATTAAGTTTTCCACTAAGATTAGTGGCGATTGCCATTAGCAAACTTTATCATGTGTAAAAATAAATGGCATTTCAGGAGCGCTCATTCTACTTATTGCTGCTTTCTAGTAAAAGCACAAAGTCTGACGGAAGATCTCATAAATGCAAATGGATGCAGATTAAAGGGGCAGTGACATTGTGGAGAATGGCTTGTAGGATACAATAATAACAACAGTTTGCATTTATATAATACTTTTCACATATGTTGAAGCATTTTATGGGATATAGTCCATCGGTAGTTTGGGACACATGTGCATGTGACCACCAGGCGAACCAGATGGACCTTGGTCTTTTTTCGTCTAGCATTTCTTATGTTATGTTCTTATAATGACATTAGAAATTTCAGTACGGAAGACAGTGGAAACTAGAGCAAGGTAGGATTTTTAAAAAAGATTTTGAAAGCAGAGAGGGAGAGTATGAAGGAGAGAAATTAATAGTGCCAGTGTTATCTACTTTCACTCTTGATTGCTGTTTGGGGCATTTTATTGAATATATAAACATTATCCCTGGCATTATAAAGTTGTGTAGCTTATTGATTCGAGCACTCGCATTGCAAAAGTAAGGACCCAGATTCTATTCCTAGATATGGGGAAACCTAAGGAAAGTTTCCGTACTCCAAGCACTTCTGTTTACATAAATAATACTAATAATCCTTGCATTTGTTATAGCACTTTTCACGTCTTCTAGGCATCTCAAAGCGCTTCATAGAATATACTGTAAAGTGAATTTACTGTACACTTGTGAGAGAAATGTGGCAGCCAATTGCATACAACGGTGTCCCACAAAGAGTCGTGGATTACAATGACCATTTGTTTGGTGGGGAGGAATTATTATATAACGTATGGAGTAAGGAAAATTTGCTCACGGTTTCACTCTGACCTGCCTGGATTCGAACACAGGTCTCACACTTGTAAGGTGGGTGCTCTAACCACCGAGCTGTAGGGCTCCATTTACAAATACAAGTTGATGATGCTGATAAATATTTTTTGTATAAAATGTGATACACACTGTACAGCAGATTTAATTTGGTGACAAGAATAAGATACTTCCCGTTCTTCCCGTCCTTTCTTCCTCCAGCCTGGTTTCCTTTCTGATGAGTGTAGGGTGTAATTTCAGCCTGAGATAGGCTTGGAAATAGTGGCAAATATGTGAACATGCTGCAATGAGAGGCATGGACTGCAAGGTCTCATCGCTTTCCTACCAATTAGTTATGATTTTAGGAACGGGGCTAGTAAAAATAAATTTTAAGTAACCAATTTATAGGTTGAGCACACCATTGTATGCTGCAGTAAATTTGCCATGGGGGTTAACTTAACCCATGCAGCTGGCTTGTATCTGAATGGAAACAGCTGTGTGCAAGTCAGCTGCTTTTCAATTTTCTTCAGACCCAGCTTCAGTCTCCAGTTGTCTTGACCTGAATGGCCCTTAAGTATGTTGTTACATGCTCTTCTACTTTGCTTGTTATCAACCCCCTCCATGATACTTGCATCTGCTCTTACTCGCATCAAATTACAGTGGAGCCCAGACTAAGAAGTGCTTTATTTAGGCCCAGTTATATCTTTACATCCTCTCAAGGTAGCATTTAGTTTAAGTTATGATAACCTGAGCTGATTTGCCCTTCAGGGATCATAGGTTAAGCTGTTGGCATGCTTTTGATGTGCCAGGAGTTATTAAATTATCTGCTTGACTCATGCACTTCACTTCATTGTGATTCACTTCAAATCTGCTGGAGATTCATGTTTGCTTTTCTATCACCTTGATGTGACAAAACCCCAGACAACATCAAGGGAAAGAAGCGGGAGATTTCACACTGAATCTACCTGGAATGAGCCACTCTGCATTTCTTATTGTGCCTTCCCTGTGAACACAGCAACAGATTTGCTTTGAAAACTAATTTGCAGCATAATAATAACATCTTAAAATCTTTGCGTTTGTTACAGTGCCTTAGTTCGTCTTCTAGACATCTCAAGGTATTATTTTTCCTGGAAAAGCGACCCACCAATTAACTAAAAGGTGGGTTCCTACTTACTGCTAGGTAAACAGAGGTGTATGGAGTAAGGAAACTTGCACAATGTTTCCCTAGGGATCGAACCCAGGTCCTTTTGTTTGTGGGGCAAGTGTTTTATCTAAGTTACAGAACTTCACTTTATATGATAACATCAAGCAGCAAATTTGAATAATATACTATGTTATGTTTTCACATCAGAGACACACAGTCCAATTCCAGCTCAACGATTATCCACTGTAGCTCTTCAGAGGATTTTATTTAAGTGAAAGGGAACAATATAAAAGGGTAGAAGGAAAATGCGAAGCAGTGGGACTGAACACTGGTTCTAATGGAGATCTAGCACTGACTTGATAAATAATAATAAGAATCCTTGTACTGTATTTTGATATAGCCCTTTTCAAGTCTTCACGTCTCAAAGCACTTTACAGAATATACTGTAAAGTTAATTTACTGTATATATGTGGACAAAACGCTGCAGCCAATTGCGCGCAGTGGTGTCCCACAAAGAATCATGGATTTAAATGACCAATTTATAAAGAATAACCTTGATAATCCGGCACAGATGGGCCCATACACCTCCAGGATTTCAGAGGTTGCCGGTATTTAGAACCTGCCCGAGAAATGACTGGGGAGCTCTGCCCCATACACCACGTGGGCTGTAAACACTGAAGCCAAACAATGCCTGAGCTCCACCCGGATGACACAGTGACCAAGCCGGGAACTGCAAGCAGCTATTCCAAACTTCAGGAAATTTTCCAGACATCGGCAAAAAATCTAATACTGTGTGTATTTTGAAATCTTGCCAGTTTTAGGGAGTTGCCATCTTTCAGAATGTCAGATTATGGATGTTTCCCTGTATTTTTTTGAGGGATTATCAGTAGGCGTGCGGAGTAAGGAAACCTGCCCAAGGTTTTTGTCCTGCCTGGAATTGAACCCAAGTCTCTCACTTGTAAGGCGAGTGCTCTCGCCACTGAGCAACAGGACTTCACGAGGATAGGCTGAATGTGTTACATTTGTTTTTGAGCTGAGCTGTGGGATGGAAACATGAACGTGATCAGTCCTTCTAGCAGAGGTTAGTCCTTGTAGAGGTCAATTAGAAAAACGTTGATCAATCTAATCAACATGTTCTTTACAGTCTTACTTGCTTCATTCACAAAAGGAGGTTGCCATGACATGATTCACCATGTTAAAAAATACTGCAAGAAAAGAGAAGTGACATTCTCCCGTGTCCTGTGAAACAATCTCCCAAATAAATTCATCATACTCTTAATGGCAGTCTGTGGAACCATGCTCTGTGCACATTGCCTGCCACATTCACTTAGAGTGCACAGTCATTTCACTTTACAACAAAAGGCTGAAGGATCTTCTTCGTCTTGTCGACGTCTTCAATCCCACGACTCTCACCTCCTCCACCTAACCGACCTGCCCCTAAACCATACGCAACTTAGGCATCAGGTTCAACCCCCAATTAATTTTCCTCCCCCACATCCGGTCCCTCACCAGCACCACTTTCTTCCATCTCCGATGCATCACCCAGCTCTGCCAATATCGCACCCAAAAAGCTGTTGAAACCCTGGTCCATGCCTTTGTCACCTCTTGGCTGGACTATTCCAATGCCCTCCTCGCCGGTCTTCACCATTCATAAAAATCCAGGTTATTCAAAATTCCGCCACCCGCATTCTCACCCGAACCAAACTTTGCTCCCCAATTAACCCAGTCCTTGCCAGATTTCACTGTCTCCCTGTCTCGGAGTGTCGATTTCAAAATCCTCACTCTTGTTTTCAAATCCCTCCACTTCTCTACACCCCAATAACTCTCTGAACTCTCTCCTCACAACAGTATGCGTTCACTCTATTGGGTCTGGCCTCCTCATTGTCCCCCGAATTCTCCGTTCCACTTTCAGCTACTACGCCTTGAGGCTCTGGAACTCCCTTCCTCAGTCCCTTCGCCTTGCCCCCTCCATTCGCCTTGCCCCTTCCCTTCGCCTCCTCCTTTCCTGTTTTCAGGTCACGCCTAAAGACTTTTCTTTTCGACCGCGCTTTTGGTCACCTTTTCCCCCCTTCTCCCTGGCTTGGCTCCGGGATCCATTATTGTGAAGCGCTCTGAGACGCTATCTGGAGTGAAGGGTGCTATATAAATCCAAGCTGTTGTTGTTTATCTGAGCCTTTCTTGTGAATTATCTTTGAAGCATTTGGCTTATGTTATTGGCACTATCTCAAATACAAGGATTATACACCTCTGTACAGTTAGGCAGAACTGAGATTTGACTGGCTCTTTTGCGTCCTGTGAGTCACCTTATCCACATGGTGGAGATAAGAAAAGTTTTGGAGTGGTGACGTGTTTCATAGTTTTATCTCAGCTCCCATGAATAAACTAAATCACAAACATCAGTCAGTGAAAAGTGATGATAATCCTTGTGATTGACATAGCAGCTTTCACTTCAGAAAGATGTCTCAAAGCACTTCACAAGGTGTATCTTGTAGCGTGCAGTGACTGTATAGTTTGTGAGAAAATGCCACAAATTTTCAATCAATTTCAGATTATACTGTGCAGTACTTCTGCAGTATAATATTCATAAAGTGACACACAACTTCCTTACCTTTTTGTAGTCCATGGAAAATCATTTAGAGTTAAAGTTAGGACTGACTTCTTATTGTTTCCAATGATTTCAAACGCATGAGCTCACCCAGCCAACCCTAATGCTATTTATCTAATCTCCATTACTTAGACCTTCAACCCAGGTCTGCAGAGCATGCAAGGCATGTGTTTCATTCAGACCTTTGCCTCATTTTACTTGCATAACATCAAGAATCCAATACAGGTAGACCCCGCTTAACGAAGGGGTTAGAGACTTTAAAACCCTTTGTCAAGCGAAAATTTAGTTAAGCGAGAGTTTAACTGTATTACTGTATTTAGCCACAGCCAAACTGCCGCCCTGACCCGAGCCTCCCCGCTAACATCAGTTTAGTTCCTAGCGGTTCCTGGCGCTAACATTCTCGGTGTACAGGTTGAGCAGCCAAAAGTCCGGAGTTCTGGAATCCGGAATGCGACAAAAATTGCAGGAATAAAAACGCCAATCCTACCTGCTCACAGTCACCGCACTGAAATATCGCAACCTGAGCCCAGGCATTTCCTGACTCGGGACGCGCTTCTTTCTTCCTCTCCCTCCTCACTTTCTCTCAACTCCTCCCCCCCCCCCCCCCCCCTTCTCATTACCCCCCCTCTGCTCTTTCTCTCTACCTCTCGTCTCTATCCCCCCCTCCATCTCTATCTTTCTATGCCCCCTCTCTCTCTATTCCCCCCCTCCCCCCCTCTCTATCCCGCCCTCCTCTCTGTCTCTCTATTCCCCCCCCATCTCTCTATCCCCCCCTCCTCTCTATCTCTCTATCCCCCCCTCCATCTCTATCTTTCTATGCCCCCTCTCTCTCTATTCCCCCCCTCCCCCCCTCTCTATCCCGCCCTCCTCTCTGTCTCTCTATTCCCCCCCCATCTCTCTATCCCCCCCTCCTCTCTATCTCTCTATCCCTCCCTCCTCTCTATCCCCCCTCCCCTCTATCTCTTTCCTTCCCTCTTTATCCCCCCCCTATCTCTCTATCCCCCCTCCTCCCTATCTCTCTATCCCCCTCCTCTCTATCTCTCTATCCTCCCCCCATATCTTGACTTACTATTAGCCACGAAGCATCCTGCCGCTTTTGCTCCTGCCATATGCGAGGGACTGCACTGCTCAACTGAGGCACGCTATAGACTGAGTGTGCGTTGCTGGGTCAACCAGAGAGAAGCTGCGCATGAGAAGCCTGCGAGATTTAAAGTGTGTGTAAACATTCGTTATGGTGAAAGCAGCCTTTGTTAAGTGGAGAAGTGGCACAAATAGAAACCCTTGTTACAGTGAAGTTTTGTTCACCGGGCGTTCGTTAAGCGGGGGATCTACCTGTAATTTGATCTTCAGAACCAGTATAAACAGCACCCGCTAGTAGAAGGTGCATCACAAAGTTTCCAAACCTACTGAGAACAAAGAACAGATCAGTAAAATAACATACAGTATTTATTCAGACAATCTGATGAACTTCTCATTGAAATTGCACATGTGTTCTATGTAAAGTACCACAAACCTATGTACAATAGGGATATGAAACAGATGCTGGAATGTACTGAAGATCATCCCATATTTCAATAAACTATAAAGCAAGGTAAACACTCGTAATGGGAGTAATGTTGTGTAAAATACCAACATAACATAAAATGGTGCTCTCCTTATTCTGTTTACAGAAATACTAAATTCTAGATTCATAAACCACACCTCAATTGACAAATGAGGCGATTCAACATCGAGCCACCTTTAAGCACAATTCTGTCTCATCAGATCACCAGTTAAAATGTAACATTCAGGGTTTGGCGTATTTGTGCATCATTGCATTCAACATAAAAGCAGTTGGTTTTGTGTGCAATTCTGTTTTCATCCTTCCGCATGAAACATTTCAATTAGGCCACTGAGTGTCTTCTGGCATTGCTCTGGTGCAATAAGCAAAGTACTTTTTAGTGGAAGGAAATGTTATAAAGGCAAAAATTATTGTCCAGGGAAGACATTCCCTCAAAGTAATCTGCAGGCTTGGGGCAGAATAGCCTGTTTGTGGAGTGTAAGGAGTGTGCGGGAAGTAGGGTCCGTCGATATCGAAATTTTCTGATATCGATATATCTGTTTGCCCATATCGATATATACCGATTCCCCCCCAGCCGTCTCTCTCCCCCCCAATCCCCCCAGCCGTCTCTCTCTGACTGCCCCCCCCAAGCCGTCTCTCTTTCCCCCACACCCCAGCCGTCTCTCTCCCCCCACCCACCCCCCAGCCGTCTCTCCCCCCCCACCCACCCCCCAGCCGTATTCTAGGACTATGAATACAATATGGCGGCTTCGCACCTCGATCTGTGCATTGTGGATAGAGATGAGCATTCTGGGTCTTGGTAGTTCAGTGTGCGCGCATTCCGATTTTTTACCTTGATATATTGATTTTTCGAAATGCCTATATCGGCGTATCGATATGAAAATTATATCGGGTTTTAGCTGTATATCGATATATCGCCGGACACTAATACCGATATATCGATATCGCGTTTTTTTTTTGTCCAGCGGATGCGCGCGCATTCCGGTGTGCGCGCACATTCGGATATCGACAAGGTAAGTTGAAAAAGTCCACATTATACCGATATATACCGATATATCGATATATCGCCGGACACGATATACCGATATTTGCGATATATAGATTTTTTTTACATATCGAATTTTTCAATATATCGATATATTTTAAATTCCGATATTGGCATATCGATATGAAAATTATATCGGATATAACCGATATATAAATATATCGCCAGACCCTAGCGGGAAGTGATGTCAGTGGTATCCTAATGACCCAGAGGTCAAACATTTTAGCTTGAAATTATGCTGTAAATAGTCTTATACCTGGGCCAATAGAAAAGTGCAGCCGCAATCTTTCCAAGGAATGTACAAGAAACGCTCCCCTCCACTACAAACCTATAGGCCATGGGCCTCTGTGCGTTGTTTATTTGATGCTGCTGTTAACAAATATTTCTACAATTTTCGATTGGCCCAGCTCATAATTAAATATGTATTATAGAGAATTGCAATCTAATGAGGCTGTAGTGTATTACCAACAACTTGTGGCCAATCTATGTATCACAGGCAATAAATAAATACAAAATCTCCTCTCAGTTGATTAAACAATGCACCCCAAACAAGAATATTGCATTCACTCCAGCAAAATAGAATTTTTTAAAATTGTTTTAAAACTGTAGTGTTTTTAATGGTCTTAGCTTTATTACCACATTGTAATTGTTAGTTCATTAAAATTTAGTGCATTTATAAAATCACTCAGGCATACATAAAATTTAAATAAAATAGTCAATCAGTTTTGTGGCCCACTGATGATTTTATTGAGTCCTGCCTTCGGGATAAAAAATGTATTGCGAGACAGCAATAAAAATAAAATGCCTTGAAAGCATTAAACTCACAATACTGTACTAGAACAGCTAAGGGATTGAATGATTCTATGAACAATGTTTAATATAGTAAATGCAAAATTGGGCCAGAGAGAAGCAATTTCATAAATGTTCTAAAATATTTGTATCCAACAATGTATGGGGTGAATAGGAGTGATTTATAGGCAACATATTCTTAAAAAAAATTCCCTTCAGCTTTATACTTGTGCCCCATGTAGAGAGGAGTTAATAATTTCCCAGTGGTGATTTTAAGTTTTATTTTCCATAAATGTGCCTCACAACTGATCCAGTCTCCATATTTGGTTCAATTTACCTGCAAATTGACAACACGTCTATTTAGTTTCTTGACAACTCTTGCATTAACAAGTATTCTTTGCTCAAAATCCTACTTGAAAGCACCAATGTGGAAAATAGGTTACCAGCAGGGCATATTGATAATGAAGCCCCCTGCTTATGTGATACACTTGCTGATGGCACTCTTTCTTCCTCCCCCCCACCCCCCCACACTCTCCCCACCTCCAGATAAGATTACTGGGCTATAGCCCATCTCAATCTGCTCCAGCATAATCCTGCCCTGAGTATCTCACTGGGTAAATGTGGAAAATATTGTATACACACCCTCAATGGGATAAGAAATGATGCTTAAAGATTAATATTTTTTCTGTGATGTCAAAACCAAATAGGGATAAATCTTGCAGTACTGATATTAAAAAAATGTGCTCGCATCTGAAGACATCCAGCCGTGATTGACCAGAATAATAACTGTAATGAAGAGGCTAAAGTATGATGAGAGGCTGCGCAACTTCTGTTGCTTTGTCTGCAGTTACGGAGGTTCAGGGTTGATCTGATTATAATGTTTCAAATAACAAAGGGAATTGACAAAGAAATAAGAGATGACTTCCCTCTAGTGTCCTTAGGATCCTAGGGATCCTAAACAATGGGACACAAATAATTAATATCGGACTTCAGACAAGTGAAATCAGAAAACTTTTCTGCATGCAGAAAGATTGCAAACTTTTCTGCACAGAGGTTTGTGAGAATGTAAAAACATTTGGGATATTTAAAAAGGACTAGATTGATTACTAGATGAGGAGAAACACTGGGAAAGTGGGATTCATTGACTGAATACAGTAGTTTTTTTTTATTGAAGTAGGGTTCTTCAGTGCTCAATAATGACATTTTTAAGTGCATGAACGATAATGAATGTAGATCTGGTAAACCATACTGAGCCATAGAAGATCAATAAACTGGCATAATGAATTACATTTGTCACATCCCAAGGCTTTGCATAGTGAAGGATTTGGACCTGAGCAGTGGGTTAGAATCGGGAGGGTTGGAGGGCAGGGAATTTAAGGGTTGGGGGGGTGACCAAAGGCAGGGGTGGGGGTGATGGGGTGGATAGAGACACAGTTTCTGGTGAGGAAGAGGACGTGAGACACAGAGGTTTGAATGATCTGCAGCTTGTTGAGCGAAGAGTTAGGAATGCCAATATGCATGAAATTGGCTTAGTGGAGCCTATGTAATGAATGCATGGATGAGGGTCCAGCAGCCTGAGGGGAGACTAGCGTTGAAGCGAGGGAAGGCAGAACGGGTCATGACAACAACAGCAACATACATTTATATAGTGCCTTTCATGCATCTTGGACTGCTGAAAAGGTGGATGAGTCAAATGGCCTTCTCCTAGTCCTAAATCAGACAAACAGAATTGGATGATGAGAATATTTGTGTTCTGATGAAGGGTTGTGAACCCAAAACATTGACTCACTCTTCCTTTTTCCATAAATGTTGCCTGACCTGCTGAGTTTTCCCAGCGATTTCTGTTTTTGATTCAGAATATTTATGTGTTTTCTTTCCTGACAGTCAGAAAATATTTGTCTCTAACCGGCATCTGTATCAAGTTGTATTTCAGCCTAGTTTGGCTTTGTTTAATTGTGTTTTCATGCATCCGGCACAGACTAGATGGGCCGAATGGCCTCCTTTTGTGCCGTAAAATTCTATGATTCTATGATTCTATGATCTCTAAATATATTATTGGATTCTCTATAGCGACAACACAATCCTATCCACCTTCTTCCTCAGCTTTGAACCCCATTTTAAAAGCTTTCTTTTTGACCACAGTTTTGGTCATCTGTTTGGTCATCCCTCATTCTCAGCATGGACTCGCAGTCAACCCAATTAAGTGCTTTGGGACATCCTCCCAACCTAATCGGTGCTATATAAGAATAAACATGTTGCTGTCCTCACTCGATTTCCACAGAGTGCACTTCCTTCAATGGTAATGGGGTATTGATCTTGAGCGAAAGAAAACCTTGGTCAATGTGGGAACAACACTAATTTTGTGAACTCACCACAGAGCAGGGATTTAAGTTAGCTTGCAAACGAGCAAATGGGGAGGTTAGGAGAAATGGTATGATATGGAATGCCTTGCCAGGAGTGGTGGTTGAAACAGATTTCATATTAGCTTTCCAAACGGAATTAGATATTTAACATGGAGTAAAATAAAGAGGTAATGAGGAACGGGAAGGTAAATGGGAATGAATGGATGGATGTTAAAAGATCCAGCACAATCACAATGTGCCGCATGACCTTCTTCTGTGCTGTAAAAGGTGTATGATTCTATGAATCTGTGAATTTACTGATGTTCTGTAGGGTCAGTGCCCACCACACTTTCATTCCGATTGATTATTGTGCTTGCATCGTTTAAAAAGCTGCATTATTAAGCGCTGCAGTTTTCTTTGGGGGGGAAATACTATTTTATCCAAAAGTGCTATTCAGTCTCGCAATACCATAGGGCACAATAGAAAAAAAACAGAGAGGCTTTTTACGCACATTTTGCCTATCTGCATTCACGGCCCAAAAAAAATTGCTTTCCTGCTCTTTTGCGCAGCCTGACAAGCACATCAAGTTGTTGGCAGTTTGGTAAGATATGAATTATTGTTAATCCATCTTTTTAATTGCTTATCATGACCTCTCTTGGGAGCCCTGCAGAAAGACATAAACACCTTCTGATACGTGGGCGGTAAAGAGCAAACGTGTACAATATTTACTCCACACGGCTGTTTACCAAGCAGTGGGTAGGAAAATGGCTGTTAGTTGATTGGCGGATTGCTTTTCTAGAGGTAATAATCATAAAAAATCATTCAATTCACTCACTGTTTGTGGGACATTGCTGTGTGCAATTGGCTGGCATGTTTCGCCCACAAATATACAGCCAGTTCACTTTAGGGTATACTCTGTGAAGTGCTTTGAGACGTCTCGAAGATGTGATGCAGAGCAATATCAAATGCAAGGATATTATTATAATTAACACAGTTGTAATCGTCTTGTGATAACTACCTGATAAGAGTCTTGGTCGAAGATCTGCGTCTGAAAGAAAACCGAATGCAAGTCAGCTGTTGCCTTTTTATAAGCCACGAGCCTTCTCACTGGGGAGCAGTGAAATCTGTTGCTAGATTAGCGGTGATGTATTTTACTTGAGACATCTGGAGTGGTAGAAAGGAACTTGCCTGCCTGCCAGCCTTTGCTGAATTCATCTGCAGCATCCCAGAAGAAACCTACAGGGAATGTGAATCCTGTTTCATCAAACAACTAATAGGTTCAGCTTTGGCTCAGAGCTCTGCTGGATGTAAGATGCAGCGTATTTTTTCGTTGATGTGCCTTGTAGTCATGCCTGCATCTTTGTACCACAATTCCTGGGGCTTCAACTCCAAGATAAAAAATTTCAGTCCCGTATGTCACACAATTAGAAAATACATTTTACAATGTAATTACTACTCTGTACATTTACTTCAATTATACTGCCATTTTCAATTCATTCATTGTAGGCTAATTTGGTCACTAATTAATTACTTTTTTATAAAGATTGTATGTACTGGATTTCTAGGAAGGCTTATTTTTACAACATGAAATACTTTAAGTTTAAATTTCCTTTCATATTTTTTGGTCCTCATTTCTTTGTCGCGTCATTTTTGTAAAATGACAAGGTATCCGTTTTCTCCTTTCGTTCTTGTTATTCGAAGGATGTGTTATCTGAGCGCTCTGAAATGCCGTCCGGCGTGGAGGGCGCTACATAAATTGAAAGTTGTTGTCATTATGTGTTGGGCAGAAAAGAACGGCTGAACAAATATTTTCTTCAATACAAACTCCCATGAACAGCTTTCCCATCAAATTCCAGGTTGAATAACATTTTATGAGATGGTAGAGTCAAATAGACAGACTGCAGTGAAATTTTGTGTGTCGTTCGTGAATCTTGTGTTCAATCTGCTACTCCGCATTTGTAGCATTTTATTGCGTCATCCAAACATCTGAAAGCACTTCACAGCTTTTATGGTGAAGTGTAGTGACTGTGAATTTGTTGATAAAAGCGTCAGGCAGGTTCCACACAGCAGTGTTCCACGAGCCACCATAAAATGAATGCCTGATTTTATCTGGGGGATTCTTGGCTATGACGCCAGGAGAAATGGCATATAGTGACAATTGTGCCTTAATACAAAGAACTTCGTACTATACTGAATCTGAGGAGCTGTACAATGAATTGAGAGCTAATAAAAAGCTTTCAATCCTCTTCCTCCCTGCACTGCTTGAAAACTGCTTCCTCAGGCCATGAATTTCATCCCATGAGTATAAAACTGTAATTGTCCCTGTGCAAATGTAGCCCTGGCCTGACAGCAGAGAGACTTAAATCTTCCCCCACTCTGTATATCTCTAGGCATCTCCCCCTCAATCTGCCTGTGTCAGGACAAATTGGGCATTCCTCTCAGAAAGGACTCGACTTGTTGGACCAAATGGCCTTGTTCCATATATTCTCATGTGTTTATGATCTGAAGTCAAAAGGCTGCAGTTGACACTGTGTATTTGGTTGGATGGATTTAAAAGTTTCACTGTCTGCAGGAGCCAGGTCTGTAACCCTCCGTTTTGTTTCTAAAGAAACTGAAATTTGACATTTGTTTTGTAAAACAGCTGCTCTCCTTCGTGCAAGCAAAACAATGTTCTCGCTGACGCCACTGAGGAGAAAACACATTTCCTCATTTATTTTCACCACTTACCTTACCATTTGTTCTGCATTGGTAATTTGCATATTCTCACTTTTCATTCAGCTATAAATACGTCAGCACATTTAAGACATGCTCTTCTATGAAATAATAAGACTTGGGTTTCCATTCACAGTCTCTCTCTCTCTGCCGACATACAAATGATCATCTCAGTTATATCTGTAAAGAGGCAAGAGTGCGAAACTTGACATTTATTCCCTACAGTCACCTTCCCCCTCCCCCTGGCTCGGCCTCGGGCTCTGCTATATGAAACGCTCTGAGACGCCGTCTGGCATGGAGGGCGCTATATCAATGCAAGTTTGTTTGCTTGTGAAAAAAAATCCGAGGGCTATTCTCAGTCTGTTTGTAACCACATTCTCCTGGCTGATTCAAATCAGCACTGATGTAGGCCTAGAAGCAGGTTACAGCGGTTACCTTCTGGCAGGCGACACCCTAGGGATTCGAGAAACTCAACAACTGGATAAACAAAGCGCTTGTTTACAATGAAGGCTTCTTAAAATGAAAGTGGTATCTCTACATTAAGATTAGGCTAAGGCAATATCTTTTATGTAAAGCGTCACTGAAATGTTGCATTTTGCTTATCTGTAGCAATCAATGATGTCCACATTGAGAATTTTTTGTTGAGAGACTGAGTGTAATTCCTACAGGTGGGTTCAAGCACCAGTCTCCATTCTGAGCTAAATTGGAAACTTCTGAACCCTTTATTGAATTAATTTTTCATTACCACATTCAGAGTGGTGAGTAGAAATAATAATACTAAACTTGTATGCTGGTTGATCCATTGATTGACATGAGAAATGTTAGGTTTTAATCAGATTATTCCATTGAATACCTTTACCAACCAGAGGCTAATAACATATACTTCCCCCACAAGGTTGGTAAATTTACTCATCAGAGTAAATTATTATTCCAGATATAGCAAGTTAACAAGGTCACCAGCACAGCTTTTTTCCACCTGCGACGTATTACCCGTCTACAGCAATACTTTGCCCCAGAAGCCGCTGAAACTCTGGTCCATGCCATTGTCATCTCTCAGCTGGACTACGCAAATGCCCTCCTCGCTGGTCTCCCCTCCACCACAATCCATAAAATCCAGCTCATTCAGAACTCTGCCGCAAGCATTCTCACCCGCACCAAACTTTGCTCCCTGATTACCCAAGTCCTTGCCAGACTTCACTGGCTCTCTGTCCTGGAGAGGATCGATTTCAAGATCCTCACTCTTCTTTTCAAATCTCTCCACTCCTCTGCACCTCCGCTTCCTCTCTGACCTCTCTCCCCAACACAGCACCCGTTGCCTTCGCTCCTCCGGTTCTGGACTCCTCCTTGTCCCCCGAATTCTCCACTCCACCATCGGCGGCCATACCTTCAGCCACTTTGCCCCGAAGCTCTGGATCCGTTATTGTGAAGCACTCTTGAGACGCTGTCCGGTGTGGAGGGCGCTATATAAACCAAAGTTCTTGTTGTTGATAATAACAATAATAATAATAATAATAATAATCCTTGCTTTTGATATAGTACAGAGGGGATAATAATAATATAATATTATTATTGATCTCAACTATTTATAACTCGAACATGTTCTCTGAACTTTTAGGTCTATCATGGAGTGTGAGATCTTTTTAGATAAGAGCTGTATGTTGACGCAGCTCACTAAATTCCTGGCTAACATGAATGGAGAATATGATGTGGATTGAGTAGAAACAGTGCAGAGGGGGAAATAATAATAATATTATAATAATCCTTGCATTTGATATAGCTCTTTTCACGTCTTCTAGACTTCTCAAAGCGCTTCACCGAATATACTGTAAAGTGAATCGACTGAATATTTGTAGGCGAAACACAGCAGCCAATTGTGCACAGCAATGTCCCACAAACAGTCATGGATGGAATGACCAATTTATTATTTTATTTTGTTTATTGTTGTATTCTTCTGAACAAACTGAACATCATCTAATTGATCTTGAGGATGGATGATTTGCACGATTCAAGAGAAAATCTCTCTTTTTGAATAGTGCATGGGATGTTTAATGTCCACTTAAATGAGTCACCTTAATACTTGTTCAAATTATTCTCACTGGAAATAGAGAAGTCACCTCTCATGTAACTCAGTTTTTACACTGTTGCAAGCAAAATTCACTTTACTATAGTACCTGAGACTTCACACTTCCTGCTTCGGTGATAAATGTTACTTAGAGACTGACCATGCCTAAGAAAAGGTGGATTAAATTTAATGAGTTTTGAGGCTCATTAATGAGTTTCAGGGTCCTGCGGGTTTTGAACTCACAACTTGTTTGCAACTAGGAAGTAACAAGGCTGGTTTTCACTATAGTCTTTTTTTCTACAGTATTTTCGACAGTTTCTAAACTATTAAGAACATTTGATTAAAATAAAGGAAAAATGCTTTTAAAAATTCCTTTTTTGAATGCAGAATCATTATTTTTGAATGTACCACTTCCTCATTCCTTTCCCCAGTACAATAATTGCAAACATAATTCTTTTTGATATAAATCCTTCACAATAAACCTGCTTAATAGTTTACACAGTGACTTGATTTAGTTCACAGCCATGCTGGACAACCAACTGAAGGGAAACCTTCTCAATACCCCTGTATATTTTGTTTCAATCTCATGTTCTTCTTGCTAATCTGTGGAGCAGATTTTGGCACTGAAACAGCAACCACGGCAATGCTCTGGCTAGCTTCACTGCCTTTTCTATGTATGAGGATTAGTACTGAGTACAAATGGTTAGCTGCAAGGCAGACGGATGAAAGCATACTTTGAATTTTTTTAAAATCAGAACTGGTATAATGTAATTCAGATCTAAGAAACCAATAATGAATCTCATCTGTTTAATAATTTTAAGGAGAAATCCCCCATTATTTTTGGACAAAATTGAATTATTCAAATAATACATTTCTCATCAGTCCTCTTGTGCTTGTCTAGGAAGACTTATAAAGAAAGGAATATCATTGATATTTCAAGGAATATGTAATGTTATTTAATCCCCAAAACACAATGCAGATTCACTCAGTCCTTTAATTTGAATTTTACAAGTCAAACACTTTCAACTCAACCTCTTTCAAACTCCCTTTCAAATCTACAAGTCACTCTTCCTAGAATCCTTTTATCCTTTTATACTTGCATCATCCATATGCAATTGCCACTTTGGATTTGCAACAGACAAATCCTATCTTTTTTTTCAAACAGGACATCAATTCATGTTGTCCTTGCATATACCTCGACCAAACTGAAGTTTTTCATTATTTAGTCTTTGGGCGGATATTCATCATTGTCACGTCATCATTGTCCAGCAACTTGGGACATCCTCCCGACGTGAAAGGCGGGATAAGTTACAAACAGCGGACGTAAAAGTTGTCAGTTTGTCCAAATGCCATGTTAGTTTCTGTTCACTATCACCAACAGCAAAATTCCCAAATTTATTTGAACAAAATACATTATCTGGTTCAAGCAGGAGCTGTGCACCAGCAGAACGCACAGAACCACAGCAACAATAACTGGTTCCAGGTGTTCTTTCACAAGTATGAAGAATATAACTTATTTGTGCCTGTGATACCCATGAGTTATGGGACTTTCATTGTCCTGGAAGAACTGCCATAGCTCACTGTCACTGTATGATATCCTCGATTTCTTTTTCTGTTCTATTTTGGCAATTGCAAATTGTGTGAGTAGTTTTGTGATGTGTAGACTTCTATCCATTAAGACCTAGATTGAAAGCACCACAATCATGTCATGCTCTTAAAGAGCTACAGCAAGAGACTTGAAGTCGGAAATCTTATTTCAGGTGCATCATCAATAAACCTCGACAATGTCCTGTGCAAAATGTATTCTAAGATGTGCAAACCATGTTGGTATTGTGATTTCATTCTCCCTACCCTTTGGGTATCTCTTCCCTATTATGGAAGGAATAGGAGAAAACAATCCATTATTATTGGGCATTTGGAACAATTCCCATAAAATGGAAGCCTACTTTTAGTCTTTGGTTCCATTTTGCGAGTAGTCCCACCCTTTCTGTATTTTTAAATCCAAATTAGTGGATTTCTATTGCTGACATAGTTTTGAACAAGTTTTGGGTCATTTACCCCTTCTCATTGTAAAAACTGTAGATTTGTACCACAATCACCCAGATGAAGTTCACCACCTGCTGTCTCAGGCCCCTCCCCACCCAGCTGCTGGTCACTCAACTCCCATTCTCTTCCCCCTGCTGGCCGACACGGTCAACCAGTCTTTCTCCTCAGGCGCTGTTCCGTTCACCCTGAAAATCTCTTGTCACCAAACCGCTTCTCAAAAAACCCACCCATGATCCCTCTAATCTCTCTCATTACTGTCCCATCTCCAACATAACCTTCCTTGCCAAACTCCTGGACTACATTGTTGCAGGTCAACTTCGGTAACATCTCTCCCTCCTTTCCCTCCTCGAGCATCTGCAGTCTGGTTTTCACTCTGTCCACAACACAGAGACGATGCTAGTCAAAGTCATAAATGACATCCTCTCTTATTTGTGACCAGGGCTCCCTCTGCCTCCTCGTCCTCTAGATCTCTCTGCCACGTTCAACACGGTTGACCACACTATCCTCATCTACCGCCTCTCTTCCCTTATCCACCTTAATGGGAATGTACTTGCATGCTTCAAGTTCCACTTAATCAAACTCCTCCATTTCATCACAGCAAATGGTTTCTCCTTCCACCCCCACTCGGTCTTCTGCGGGTTACAGATTTTGATTCGGATTTGATCCATACCTTTTGAAATTGCACTTGTTGCCAGCACACATCATACTTCATCAATATAATCCGGCTCTGGGATCATATCTGTTTGCAGTGGATTTAAATACAAAACCTGGAGGGTAAGCAAAATGTGTTTTAAGCATTGAAATGTCAAGTGCTCTTGGAATATTGTTCGGGAAGGCAGTGTTAATCTCAAACATATGTCTGTAAGGGTCACTTTGAGTAGGCATGATGACAATGATTAGCCTACTCACCGTCTGGCCCATTCAGCCCCTCGGTTTCCCTGTCTTTCACTGTTTGATGTGTAAGTTGAGATAAAAATTTGCACATATGTATATATGCATGCAACAAATTGTTTGCCAGGCACCAGCAATCATTCTACTGCAGTGCTTACTGGTTGCTATTTAGAAAATTGCTTTTGCTTGTTAACCATTGATTTCTGAATAGATTTATTCATGGCGCAGGATTCTGTCAGCACAAATTGCTATTTTAACCATGAGGTCTTGCTACAATAGACTGTACTTATTTTGGGGTGCATTTATTTTCTTCCTAAATTGCTGTTTACAGATACTAAATAAAGGAAACAGTTTGAAGACACAATTTAGATTATTTTCTTAAGCAACTGATTATCTGGTGAACCACGATTTATAGTATGTCAGTCATTTTTAGTTGTCGTTGTATAAATCTCTGCTAAGTGGTCAAAGCCACTAATAAATAACCAGAGGTTGACAGATCTGTGCTGTTTTCTGAATTTAACCGAGATAGCAGTTGTGGTGATACAATTGGCACAGTGTCCCTAGATTAGGGAGTGGGAAATCAGTCAGGTTCTCCACTCCTAAATTACTGCTCTGTGACCCCTGCTGAAGGTGTGTGTATTTCAGGTGAGAACCACACTGACCTTGGCTGTGATGGAATAACCATCTGATTGATGTTCATTGTCTCAGCTCACAAAAGAAGAATAGCCTCTTAGGGGGGAAATCAGTGCAGGGGGAAGCACACTCCAGCATGGAGTCTTAGCACCTTCAAGGGGAGGAAGGATTTTTTTTGTTGGAAAACATAATATTTCATCTGTCAAAGCTTTGTGAAACTCTAAACTATAAAATGTATGAAAGCGTCAGGATTCTAAAGTTCTTTTAAATGATGGGACTCATTAAAGAGTTTAGCCATGACAAGACAAAAAGAGTACTTCGAATATTCTTACCTTGCTAATTAAACAACAGCACAGCAAACTGCTACACATCATATCACAATTGGAATAAACAGAATCTTTAGATGAATAGAATAGGCAAAAAATGTCATTCAATCAGTTATGAAATGTTACTTTTTTTTCATTTGTTATCCTTTAGGTGGATGTTGTGTGTCAGTGTGTTATTTTGTGAAGCGCTTTGAGATGTCTCAAAGATAAAGCACTCTTGTCTTCAAATCCCTCCACTTCTCGGCACCCCCCTACTGAAATAATAAATAATAATAATCCTTGCATTTCATATATTGTTTTTCCCGTCTTCTAGACGTTTTAAAGGGCTTCTCAGAATATTCTTTAAATTGACTGTATATTGGTGGGCGAAAAAACACGGCAACAACAACAAAATTACACTTATAGAGCGTCTTTCACGTTGGGAGGACGTCCCAAGGCGCTGAACAGTTAAGTCAGGACCCGAGCAGGTGGGTAAGGGTTGGGGTAGGGGCAGTAGCACGGAGAGTAGAAAAGGGGGTAGAGTTAGGAGGATAGCAAAAGGCACGATCGAAGAGGAAGGTCTTGAGACCGGCCTTAAGGGAGGAAGCGAGGTGAACGGATTGCGGCATTGAGTTCCAGAGTGTGGGGGCACAAAGGCTGAAAGCCTGGCCACCGATGGTAGGGCGGTTCGGGCGGGGGACATGGAGCAGGCCAGAGCCAGCTGAATGTAGGAGATGGGCAGGCTGATAGGGAGACGGCAGGTTGGAGAGATAGGCGGGGGCAAGGCCGTGAATGGCCTTGAAAGTGAGGACGAGGATCTTAAATTCGATCCTCTGGGGGATGGGGAGCCAGTGGAGACGGGCGAGGGTGAGAGTGATGTGGTCATTGGTTACAACGGCAACCAATTGCACACAACCATGTCCCACAAACAATCGTGGATTGAGTGACCTTTTTTTAAGAGGATTATTACCCCCCGAAAAGTGATCACCAAACGACTAACAATTTGCGTTTATCTAGCGTCCTCCATGTCAGGCGGCATCTCAGAGCGCTTCACAATGGCATAGCCTAAGGCCGAGCCAGGGGGTGGAGAAAGGTTACCGTAGTTCCAAAGTTTCAGGGTGTTGTGGCTGAAAGCACGGCCACGGATGGCAGAGCAGAAGATTCCTGTGAAAAGAGGAGGCCAGACTCAGTGGAGCGGAGGGAGTGGATATTGCTGTGAGGACAGAGGAGGTTAGAGAGGTAGGAGTGGAGGGAATTTAAACAAAAGTGTGAGGATCTTGAAGTCTGTGAAAGGGAGTCAGTGCAGTTTGGCAAGGACTGGGGTAATCGGAGCACAAAGCAAATTCAAACGCAAAGGGCATTATTATTATTCGTCTCTGCTTGGTGGTTAATTTGAAATCCTTGCTGCTGAGGTCTCCCACACAACTTCACAGCTATACTGTGTATGCACTGACAACAACAACAACTTTGATTTATACAGCGCCCTCCACGCCAGACGGCGTCTCAGAACGCTTTACAGTAGTGGGTCCCAGGACCGAGCCAGGGATAGAAAGGTGACCAAAGACGCAGTCAAAGAGAAAGGTCTTCAGCTGGGACCTGAAGCTGAGAAGAGAGGGGGGCGAGGCGAAGGTAGTGAGGAAGGGAATTCCAGAGCCTCGGGGCATAGTGGCTGAAGGCACGGCCGCCGAGGGAGGAGCGGAGGATTCGGGGGACATGGAAGAGGCCAGACCCAGTGGAGCGAAGCAACGGGAGCTGGTTTGAGGAGAGACGAGGTCAGAGAGGTAGGGGGTGCAGAGGAGTGGAGGGATTTGAAGACAAGAGTGAGGATCTTGAAGTCGATCCTCTCTGGGATAGGGAGCCTGTGAAGTCTGGAAAGGTTTGGGGTAATGGGGGAGCGAAGTTTGGTGTGGGTGAGCATGCGGGCGGCAGAGTTCTGAATGAGCTGGACTCTGTGGATTGTGGAGGAGGGGAGACCGGTGAGGAGGGGATTTGAATAGTCCAGCCGAGAGGTGACAAAGGCGTGGACCAGGGACAAAGGCGTAGACCAGGGTATGACATTAACTGAAAGGATTTCTCTTGGTCCTCAACACCATTGAGTACAATATCTGTGAGGTTTTAAATGGGAATACACATATGAATAACACACACATAATTTTGAAAGATTATTGCACAGAATGAGAAAATTCTGTGCATGGATTGGATTTTGCCTTGCAAATGATATTAATTTGTATGACTTGATTTAGATCTAGGATTATTATAATCCCTATAAAGACTAGATGATATTTTGATTTGTTTTCATAGGTGGAGAGGAAGAAAGTTCATCCCTGCAAAAGCCAAAAATGCTTTTGTCTCCCGAGGGTTGGTTGACCTTAATGAACTTGTAAGCCAAAAGATAACAGCAATCCTCCTACCCGGAGGATTGCTTCACCTCCAGTTAATGAATCTATCAGCCACTTGAGCTGAATGAGAAGGTTTTACTACAGTGACATCTTATGATCTGCAGCTCACACCACACTGCAAACATGTAGATGTTCTGAACTACATTGAAGGTATATCAAAGTATCTTAGTGTCACAGTTACACAGGTTTGCTTCCCATTCATTTATATATTTTTGCATCATTATTTAACACTGGAATGCAGCAAGACTGAATAACCTCAGCCTTGACGCAGTACTTTCACAGCTACTCTCAGGAGAAATTTGTCTGAAAGTCTAAAATCTCCTAAAGAAGGGATTTGCCAGCATTTCAGGAAACACTGAGAAATGACATTGCTGGTTGTTGGATAAGAGTAGATTGTGCCATTTAAAAGGGAATTAGATAAGACCAAGCAGTGGAAGGGAATTAGTTTGGAAAAAAAACAAGGGGTTGGAATTAGGATGGATGGCTTTATTCGAGGACACAATGGGTCGAATGGCCTCTGAATGTGTTGTGATTTCCAGATTGAGCATGGTGTTTTGTGAAAGATGCAATGACCCTCTAACAACTTGACCATTTATTCTCTGATTCAAATAACATCACCATGACTCAGACTACACTGCTGCCTTTAGGACTGGTAAACACAGAAAGAGAGCTTTGGCAATAATGGTGATGGCACTTCTTTAATTGTAAAAATATCACTGCAGTTTTTTTTATATGTCAAGTGTATTGACAACCCCCAGCCATTGAGCAAACTATCTCTCAGCCATCATGATGAGTCCATGTTCCAATCAGCTTTTTATCATGCCCAGCAGGCTAAGCTGCAAATGTGATAAGGACATGATTGACGGCCACCTTCTTCAAACTAGGCTTAATCGTGTTAATTGTAAATATTTGTCAACTTACAAACTTCCAAGTAAAGCTGGTGAACAGATATTTGACTGCATTTTAAAGAATTCCAATGTTCATGAGGCATTGTGGCTTAAAGATAACAATAACACAGCAGCCACTTATACTTGTGACATGACATCTATTTGTATGTCATTCAAAGGGTGTCCAACTACTGTGCTATCACATGTGTGCAGAGAGATTTTTGCCCCTTCAATTTGATCCAATGAATTAAATTTGTATATACAATTAGATGACTGTATCTTCACATACTTAAAGTTAAATTACTGTGTATTTTTTAAAATTCCTTCAGTAGAGATTTGAGACTCAAGATTCTATCCACCTCAAGGTGTGCGTTAAAGATCGCACAGCACCATTTCAAAAGAGAAGGGGGCTTTTCCAGTGGCCTGACTTAACAATCCTTCAAATTAAACTGGCCAGTCACTTTGTGACTAAATGTGGGGGGTTGCTGTATTCATCCACAAAAGACAGTCATTACAGTTTACAGTGAAGTTCTTTTAGACGTTTTTCCCAATGTTGGCGCAGACATGATGGGCCAAATGGCCTCCTTCTTTGCTGTAAAATTCTGTGATTCTATGATAACCCATGCACAAATTATTATTATTGTTATTTCAGGTATATAAATGAATGGGATTGTTTGTCTTAGAATAGGCTCGATATATCAAGTGACTCCCTGTTCCTGAATTCCTGTGTAATTTACAGATATGTTAATAACGGTGGTTTCCTGTAGCAGTGGTGGAGTTCCGTAGTGTAGTGGTTAGTGTGCTCACCTCGCAAGTGAGAGGATGCAAGTTAGATTCCCAGCTGGGCAAATTTCCTTACTCAACACACCTCTATTTACCTAGAAGGAAGTTACAAGAACAACAAACTTACATTTGTATAGCGTGTTTCACATCGGGAGGACATCCCAAGGTGCTGGACTGGAATGTACTCATCGGGAAGGGTGGAGGGCAGTGAAGAAGAGGGTTGATCGACCCAATTGTTAGTCAATTGGTGGAATGCAGGTGCAATATAGTAATAGCAATCTGTTTTATTGGTATGTTCTTGCCGCAAACGTAATTGTGATATGCAATGTTAACTATCATTGTTTCTGGGGGAGAACATGGTTTCTGCTGCTGTAATGTTTCGTATGGAATTAAAACAGGTTCATAGTTTTGATTTATTAGAAACAGTGGGCCCTATTTGAATTGTGATGTGATTGAATTTCCCCACAGACACTACAGCTGCGACGTGGGTAGGTACATACAGTACATCTGCAGGACAGATGGGACTGTGACTAGCAGCAGGTGGTCCCATCTGATTTTCCAACTGAAGCTCTGCTTTTCAGATAAGCATGTACAAGGAATATTATGAATGATGCCAGTCACATACGATTTTGTTTCTCATCTGTTTGGGAGAGGGGTTGAACTGAGAACTCCATATGGTGATTCAGGTGTGTGTTAAACATCCAGTGACATTTTGAAGGCAGTGTCCTGGCCAATATTCCTCCCTTGTTGTGGTTTGTGGAATGTTGCTCGTGCAGATTTGCTGCCTCTGTCTTTGTTAACAGCAGTCTGTACACTTAAACGCAAGTCGCTGGGTCGAGGATATCATGGTATTTTCAGTTGACTTGTGCTCTCGCGTTAATTTGCCCATTTTGAATCTAGAGCAAAATGTGCAATATTCTTGGAGATATTCCTTATGTGAATTAACACAAGTAGGAATTTCAAGGAATCCCACATATTTCTTCCTGTACAATGCAATTTATATTTATAATGTGCCTTTCACGTTAGGAGGATGTCTCAAAGTGGTCTAAATAGCTGACTCGGCTGCCATGCTGGTGAGGTGGGGTGGAGCTGAAGATGGTGGGGAGGGGGTATTATTAATTAACTAAGTTCATATTGTCTGATTCCTATAGCAACAACAAAATTACATATATATTTCAGGTCGGGAGGACGTCCCAAGTCACTGAAGTAGGTCTGGACCATAAGGTTCGTAAGTCTGTATATGGAGTTTTAAACACAACTACTTAAAACAAGGTTGATAGAAAATCAACAACTGTATGCGTGGATTTATGGGTGCATCAAATGGTAGCATAGATGCTTGGACCACATTAAACACAGGAGCCAAGTTTCCTTTTCTATAGAAAGGAATGAAAAATGCCATAGATTATCAAACCATTTTAGTACTGAACATGTTTCACCCCTTGAGTTTATTAAATATCAATCCATGGGATAGTAAAACTACCAGAAAGTCACTGATGCTGTATTAAAAAACGTTTGCCAACTATCGCCAACCGTGTGTTTAAGAATGCCGATATTTAAGTCTATGACTATAAATATTTTTGCTAGAAAACTGTCCCTGATAGTAATGCTATTGTACTCTGAATATAGTCCTCTATAAATAACATGCAGGCATCATGGTGCTCGCTGGCCACAATGTGAAATTAAATTGGCTGGGCGGAAACAGCTTGCTGTATTGTTTATGCCATTTAGGAGATCAAAATGGCTTTGACCCCATTTTAAGGCAAGTGTACAGCTCCTTGCCAACATTATTGTTCAAATCATCCACATTGGATGATTTGATATTTACCACCGATTCAACAACAAAATTACATTTGTATAGTGCCTTTCACGTCAGGAGGACATCCCAAGGCGATTCAGTGAAGAGTTTTAAAGAAGCAGCTCACAGGCTGCAAGCTTCGACTTAAACTTTCTCTGGAATTTTACTGGAAATTAAATGAATGTTTAGTATATGTTAGTATATGAACATTCAGAGAGAATTAACTTTGCTCTTATGCATTGTGTGTATGCATTACTCACTCATTGAGTGTTTGAAAGATGAAGAAACATTTGAAAGCAGCAACATGAGTAACTTGGTAATTTAAGAAATAAATACGGGGTGACCGGTGGGAATAGTTGCAAGGGCTTCTCATGTTCCACACATTCTAGTGATGGAGTACAATATGGTCCTGCCTCAATCCCGTCTGGATCCAGAGTCATAAACAAAAACATTCAAAACCCAGGCTTTTTTCTCAATCCAACATCAAAGAAGCAAGGCCATGCCTTTTCAAATATTATGAGAGCCACAACATCACAAGAGGTTTATTTTAAATAAAAGTGCAATAACTATTTTTCTTGGCACTCATCTCAATCATTTGTGTGAGCAAAGTCCTACAAACACTCATGAAATAAATGAGCAATGGAAGGTATGGGGAAAGGGCAGTGGGTGGGACTAAATGGAAAGTTTTCAGAGAGCAGGCACAGTCATGATAGACCAAACGATAGTCTCTTAGAAAATTGTGTTATTCTAAGGAAAAGCGTGTTAATGACTTTTTAATGAAGAACATACTTGAAAGCTGTGGATCTTATTAATAAATGGATGTGATTAGGCCTGATTCCTAATTCTTGTTGGCTCAGCTGTTGTGGCAATTCAATTCACCTTACAGCTTTGAGGGTCAAGATTCATTGAATGTTCACCTCTTATGGGGAAAAGGAGAATGTGACAGAGTCTCAGCTAAATACTGAATATGATAAGCAGAACCTCTGAATGTGGTCATAACCTGTATCTGTCTCCTCAACATATCTGAAGGACGCAATGTGAAGTCTAGAGGCAATATGGCAATGGTGGTATCATATGGCAATGGTAGTAATCTACAATGTAATATGATGAGAGAACAGTAGAGACAAAATATGCAGTGTTACATAATACATTTGATAATTAATGAGTGTGTTATCAAATATTGAAACTTTGCCAGTGAACATGCTGTGTTTGCTGAGCAAAGGTGAGAAAGTGAGTGAGGTATGAGCAGGTCATGGAGGTAGGGAAGTGCTGAATGAGCTATATGAGTGAGAGGATCTAGAAATCAAAATCTAAAAATTTGAAATCTCATATGGTATTATATCGCCTTTATCTCAGATGATTTTAACAATATAAATGCTCGTACATTTCAAAATACTGGTTATTTACTCAAATTCTCAATTTTGTGGAGTCCTATAGCTTAATGATTAGAGCACTCACCTTGCAAGTGAGAGACCTGGATTCAATTCCTGGCAGGGCGAAACCTTGTTCAAGTTTCCTTACTCCACACGCCTAATAATAATCCCTCAAAAAACACAATAAATAGGTCACTTCAATCCACAGCTGTTTATGAGACACTGCTGTGCACGATTGGCTGCTGTGTTTCGTCCACAAATTCACTTTACAGGATATTCTGTGAAACGCTTTGAGATGTCTAGAGGATGTGAAAAGCGCTATATCAAATGCAAGGATTATTATTATTATTTAGGGCTTCAGCTTCTAGGATTGAGGACATGTCTACACCTCCAATATGTATTAATGAGCCAGAATGGTTTGTGAACCATTAATACTGTTTGGGTTTTTTAGAGCTTTACTAACTGTGTTTCTTGGGAACAAGTTCACACAAACCCAGAGAAACCATCATCTTCATTTAATAGATGTTAAAAGGCTGAAGGGCTCAGTGGACTCATCAGGATTTAAACAAGAACCTTCTGGCTTCATGTCCATTGCTGAACTGACTGAGCTGCCAAGGATGATTTTTTTCATCGCAATTGGCTTAGTAACCTGTCCAGCCAACTAATCCTGCTGAAATGGTATCCAGTGTTTTAACTCACGGAGGGCTGGCTCATCAGGGGATGCCACATTGACATTAGGTATTATGAAGTAGGATGGTAATCATATGAAATATTTGGATAACTACTTTTTTTTATTAATTGGCTGGGAGTTCTGTGTGGTAGCCTGCCTCAGTTGGCAGCCCTACGCTTTCAGTGAGTCAGAAGGTTGCAAGCTCAAGCCTCTCTTTGGGACTTGAAACTCAGATTGTCTAGGTTGCCACCCCCAATTCATTGTGTTGGATTGTTGGAGGTATTGTCCTTTAAATGAGAAATTAAAGCCAAAGTCCCACCGTCTGTCGGTAAAGGTATTACTGTACAAAGAGAAGGGAGGTTTTTCTGTTAACGTGGTCAACAGTACCGCAAATAAAATTGATCACTCACTTCAACGCTGCAATGTAGGACCTTCCAAGAATCATTGGCACCTAGTTTGATGCACCGAGTTCATTCCTTGTCACAGCCGCGTGGCCGAGCGCACTGATCAAATGCGTTCTGGCTGCCGGCACGAGAGGTTAAAGTGCAGCTTCGTGGAAATAGTGTTGTGATCATATGTATTCCTTTGTTCCGAATCAGACCCTCAAAACCTTTCTCTCGCCCGGTCGGTGGAAGCCTGTGGCAATTGTGTAGCTCAGTGGGTAGAGCACTCACCTTTTATAGTGTGCTTAAACAGATAATATGTACTATACATTGTAAATGCTCCAATAAGGTCGGGCTTCTCCTTACCCCTTTCCTTTGTATTTTAACAAAGATTATGACAGTTGCGTGTAATTTTAGATTTTCCCAAGAAGCTTTAAGACTTTACTTACAATTATGTCGTCTGCAATATTGAGGTCTAATTTGTGTGTGTTTTGTTAGCAGAATCATGAAAATCAAAATTTATGAAACTCAAGTGTTTAGTGTTTGAAATTGAACAACAATAACTTGTATTTATAGGGTGATTCACACAGGATGGCACCTCGGAGCACTTTAACTCAAGCATTCTTTGACCATATTTCATGTTTTAGAAGGTTGATATTGACATATTTCTTATTAAGTAAAACTACAATTTAGTACAATTTTACAATTTTACAATTTTACTGGTGCTAAAAGTTTTAAAACCGAACAGAAGGAAACATATATGCCAACAAAGGTGGGCACCATAAAGAAAGGATTACATACACGTACTTGCTTTCATGCAGTTTGGGAATAAATATTTATCTGTCAATTTTTTTCATTGATTGGAGCAGCTGCAGATACATTTCAAAACAACTACAACAGCAGAAGGGTGGGTTTGTTGTACATGTTTCCTATGTGACAAATATAACCAGATCCAAAGGCGCAGCTCATAATATACGTCTTCAGTTCCTCTTAGAAAATTGTAATTAAATGTGACTGAAACTTTGTTAGGTGTGATAGGCTTACACTTCCTCCATGATGGGTGTCTTGTTTATCATAGCCTGTTTCCAATTAGTTTAATGAAAGAACACCACTAGTCATTTCCCTCTAGAGAAAGGACGTTCGTTTTGTTGGTGAGAGGAACAAATGATGGAAAGATTTATTATGTTAGATTCTCCCAGGCATATTTAGGTTCTTTAAAAACACCTTTTTGAAGCAGTAATTTTATGTGTGTGCATGGCCCATTGCATGGAAACATCGTGTCTAGAAGATTTTTATTCTATATGTAAAGACTTTACATATAGAATAAAAATGTTGTAAACAAATTTTGTAAACATTGCACACATCAACAACAACAGCAACAAGTTTGATTTATATAGTGCCCTCCATGCTGGATGATTGATATCCACTCATGGATGCAACACACGGTAATGGACACTAACCCCATGAACTTTGCATGGCATATACACATTATATGCAGCAAAGTGATGCTTTGTGAGCAAAGCCCATAGAAATCATAACCAGCGATGCAATCTGTGCATAGTGGGCAGGCCATTTATTAGCACTTTGTTTATAACTCAGTTGTTGATGCTCACTGGTCATCTGTAATAATGTACCACTGTATTTGGTTCATGTTATTATCATAATAATAATCCTTGCATTTGACGCTGCGCCTTATCACACTGTTGAGATGTCTGAAAATCGCTTCACAGAATATACCGTAAAGCGAACTGGCTGGCTTCCCTCTGACAATCCGAGGCATTTGATTAATTTGCTTGGGGATATTATATCACACCACACAGAACTCTTTTTATGGCCCAGAATCACAGTTTACATAGAACTCAGCAGCAAGAAACAACTGGAGTGCAGCTTCAAGGTTAAGGAATAGGCTGATTCACCAGCACACTTCCGTATAACCCACACCTGAAAAAAAAGGTCCCCATTTGATTAACCGGATCTTATCTGGCACAATGTATCAGTATTTTGGAATGCTGCTACTAGTGACTGAAGGTGGCGCTGCCGGTTTTTTTCCCCTCAAAGAGTACACTACAATTACTTCTTAAATGCTGTCATAGTAGTGCACTACCGGGTTTAAGAGAGAGGTAGGGAGAGAGAGAGAGAGAGGGTGTTGGGAGGGGTGCGGGGGAGAGAGAAAGAGGGTTGTGGGAGAAAGAGAGGGAAAGAGGGGAGGGGGGAGAAAGAGAGAGGAGGGGGAGAGAGAGGTGGGGGAGAGGAGGGTAGAGAGAGTTGATTAATTTAGATGGAAAATGAGAGGAGTGGAGGGGGTTTGGGTTTGGAGCCATGTGTGTGTGAAACAGAGAGAAAGAATAAAAGGAGTACTCCTTTGATTGTATATTGTGTTTATGGACTGCAATTGATATTTATTGCTATATTTGTAAGTATACATACAATATTCTGTTATTATTTAGTCTATTATTAATATGTGTGTTTAACAGAAATGAAAATTTGTAATTTTTTTAAATTAAATTAATGTTTTGTGTGTTTTCGGCCGAATATCCGGTGCGCACTTTAACCGGCATTGGCCAGGTCCTAAGGGTGCCGGATAAACAGGTTTTTACTGTGCTTTAGAGAAGCCATTACGTTTAGGTCTCATCTGCTGATTTAGGTTTTATTTAGGTTAAAAATCCCATGGCAAAAAGAGAATGGAGTTTTTCCCAGAGTCCTGGCTAATAATGCCTATATTCAAATTGATCATATGTCTCATGACTGCGTGGAATATTGTGATGCGTATTGGCTGTCATATTCACTTGGAAAATATACAGTACCTATAGTTTACAGATATTATCTATGATGCTTTATCAGATATTTCAACATTGTATGCAGCATATCAAATAAAATGATTATTATTAATATTTTGAAGATAGTGCAAAAACTTATTTGCCAAGGAGCAAAGCTAAACTCCTCTGCCAAATTGACTTTCCTCATGTCTGTCTGGGGGTAAGTGCAATTATTAAAAGTTGGGACTTGATGTCTGGAAATATGATTACTCTGGAAGCAATAATTCATTCTAAACAGAATCTTGCCTAAAGCCATTTCTTTAGTAAGAGCAGGATATGCATTATTTAATAACCAAATGCATAACTGCCTGATGTGGGAGTTTAGTTTAAAACTAGGTCATTGCATTCTGTTATAGTTTTAATAAACATACATTTAGGTATGTCAGCATTATATCATCACACCCACAAAACTGATTAACTGAAGGATAAACTTTTACTAAAGTCCTCAAGTGTAAAAGAAAGGATTGATGAAAAGACTCAACTGTAAACAGCATAAGGAATCAGAGCTATTTACCTGGATTTACTATCAGGAATTGAGCATTATTACAACTCTTGGAATGCACAGTTACATTTTATGACAATGTTTCAGTCTTGTGGAGTCCTGTAGTTCACTGGTTAGAGCACTCACCTTGCAAGTGAGAGATCTGGGTTTGATTCCCGGCTGGGCGAAATGTTGTGCACATTGCCTTACTCTACCCATGTCTGTTTACTTAGTACAGTAGTATGTAGGAACCCAGTTGTTAGTTGATCACTTTTCTAGGGGTAATAATTCCTTCCAAAAAAAATTATAAATCCACCACTTCAATCCATAACTGTTTGTGGGACACTGCTGTGTGCAATTGGCTGCCGCATTTCTCCCACAAAATCTACAGTGAATTAACTTTACAGTATATTCTATGAAATGCTTTGAGTAGACTCGACGACCACAATAAGACGTTATATAAAATGCAAGGATGATTATTATTATAATAATGCAATACTGATTTCTATAGCAAGACTGAAATGTGATTCATCCATGAATTTTTTCCATTTCTCGAGTGGGGCTGAGCAGAAGCAGTCTCTCCCTCTGATGGGAGAGAGGATGAGTCAGCATATGACTCTCACGTATTCCCAGCACCTGATTCCGAATTGTATTGACAATGACCTTGTAAAAAGCTTGTCTGTTTGCCCTCTCTCTCATGGATTGATGCAATTTATACCACCAGAAGAAAAGAAGCTTATAAAAATGGGAGAAAAAGGGAGGGATTGTTTATTCGCTAAACATCTGAGAAAACAGCACAAAATTTCCCTTTTGTAACAAGCTCCACATTTTTTTCAAAAAAAGCCAAAATGTGGCCTTGTCATAACAATCAAAATATATGTATATATACATAGATATATATATACAGTCCCTAAACTATGTTGGTTAAGCATGGTTTTCAGCTTTGATGAGGATATACCTTCTACTGTCAAAATTGAGGTCCTGTTTCATCCAGGTCAGAGCACAGCCTATTTCAGGAATAATTTTGTAAAAGCAGCTATCAGAATAAATTAGTCATACATTCAGTATATATAATCCCAGTTTCCCTGCCCAGGCAGCAGTGTTAAGTGCTTTGTGACATCCTCCCAAAGTGAAAGAAACTATCTAAATGTAAATTGTGATGTACAATAACATTCCTGGCAACTCTTGGATAAGAAGGAAACAAAACTATTTTCAGAATATTATAAGTGAGTGTTACGTCCAGATGTACAGAAATTGACAGAAGCCATCAGGAACTTCTTAAAGGGGTTTCTGTTTTTAATCAGATCTGGTATTTGAAGCTTTCAGTGTTGATGGGATGTTTGATCATTTTCACTGTTTGTGCAATGTTTGTCTGGACTAACGTTTAGGAGAATCAAATGAAGAATCTGTATGCTCTAGGAAATTAGCAAAATGCATGAACAACAAAAACAAAAATTACATTTATATACTGTACCACCTTCCACGTCCCAAGGCCCTGGACAATCAATGTTTCAGACCTGAGCTGGGGTGAGAATTGTGGAGGGTGGAGGGAAAGAAGGGGATTTGGGGTGACCGATGGGACCGTCGAAGAGGATGGTCTTGAGGCAGGACTTGACGGAGGCTAGGTTGGGGTGAGGCAGAAGGATTGCGGGATGGAATTCCAAAGATTAGGGGCAGAGTAGTTAAAGGTTCGCCCGCCGATGGTGGGGCGGGTGGGTTGGGGGACATGGAGCAGGCCAGAGCCCACTGAGGGGAGAGAGCAGGCTGGTTGGTAGGGGTTAGGAGGTCACAGAGATAGGGTGGGGCAATGCTATGGAAGACTTTGAAGATGAGGACCAAGTTCTTGAATCAAATCCTTTGGGTTAATAGAGACAGGGGAGTCAATAGAGACAGGCGAGAATGGGGGAGATGGGGTCACATAGTTTGGAGCGGTAGAGGACACGGGCCGCAGAGTTCTGAATGATCCTCAGCCTATGGAGGGAGGAGTTGGGAAGGCCGACAAGCAGGGCACTGGCGTAGTCAACCTAGATGTGATGAAGCCATGAATGCGAGTTTCAGCAGCATGAGGGCTGAGGTAGTGGCGGAGGCAGGCAATGTTGTGGAGATGAGGAAAGGCAGAGCGGGTCATGGCTTCGAGGTGGGGGAGGAAAGACATTTGAGGATCGAACAAAACATCTAGGTTCCTGACTGGCTTGGTGAGGTGGAGTGTGCAAGCATGGAGGTTGATGCTGCCAGTGCCTGATGTGTGAAGGTGCCGGCGCGAGCCAATCGGGAGGGCCTCGATCTTTATTATAATGCAATAGTGATATCTATAGCAAGACTGAAATGTGGATCATCCAGGTAGCTCTCATCCAGGACTTGATGTCTGACAGGTAGTCTGTCAGGATAGTAGTGGACCTGGAATTGAGGGAAAGCTATAGTTGGGTGTCATCCACATACAAGTGGAAGCTGACCCCATGTGTGCAGATGATGTCACCAAGGGGAAGCACGTAGATATTGAAACGAGATCTCATCACAAAAAAGGAAGTGTTCATGTCTGCCATTGTAGTGTAGCTTTTTTCTGCAGGAGCGTTCAGTGGAGTCAAGCTAATGTTGCCCTGGTTGGTTTAAGCCAACTGAACAGGAATTGCCTTCGTAAAAGGTTTTAGCTGTAGACTGCTCTTATGACAGTAGAGCAAAGAGCAGGAGGTTATTCACTGTAATCTGATGAAGTGCCACTTGGGAACATGTCTGCAGGCATGAAATGAAGTGCTTTAGGTGACAAACCAACGTCCCACCAGAAAGCCATGGCTAATTACCCTCCAGCGGCACAGAATACCAAGTGCTTTTATTATTTTTTTACATAGGCTTTCCTATTAAAGAAATTGTGCGGTGGACACACAAAAATCATGACGAGTAATGGCCCTGAATTTGTGCATTCTACTGAGGCTCCTTTTTCTCTCTGCTGGAGTTCTGTTTCAGGGTTGTGTGAATATCTTCCAGGTCAATTAAACCGGTGCTTTGATTAAGGTCAATGACTACCAAAGATCATTATTGCTTAAGTTCTTTAACTGACTGGAAAGTGGTTGAAGAAGATGGGTGTTTCAGTGCGATTGGAATTTAACACAAAAAAGGCCATTGAGGATACTAAGTCGCACAAATAGATATTCCTTAATTAACCACCACACTTAAAATCACAGGATTTGATCTGATTCCAGGGTTGAGTTTTTGAGAATCTTATTTATCTGCTTTATATACCACTTGGCTGAACTGGAATTGCTTTCATCACTGAATCAGAAGGTTGTGGGTTCAAGCCCACATTGGGTGGTGCTGCCCTGTGGATAACACATGAAATGGAGGCATCTGGGACTGTTCAAGTGGACATTAAAGTGCCCACAGCACTTAAAAAGAGGAGTTTTTAGCTTGCATCCTGGATAAAAATCTCCCAAGATTAAAAATTGATCATCGTTTCTTGGCTGCTTGTGGAACATAATACTACATAAATTGGTTGCTGTGTTCACCTAAAAAAGTACATAATCACTGCGCCTTGCAGTAAAAATTCTTGTGAGGCTCTTTGAAACATCCTTCGGATGTAAAAGGAGCTAAATCAATTGCGAGGATTATTATTTTTAATATAAATAATATGGGAATTTAGACACAATTGTCTTTATAACGAAATATTTAGAGAAAGATTCCTGCGGTTGCAAACACTGGAATAACCCACATCACATTACAATGAGCCATTGCATCTTACAATACAAGAAAATGTGGTATTGTTTGCATTGGAACATATTTTACAGTTCTCCCTCCCCAGAAATAAGGTTTTTGCATAACTGAGGCTCTGCCTTTCCATTTATAACATATAATTCATCAGTTGACTATCAGAGAAAGCAATGGAGCTATATTTTCAAATGGTTAGAATGTAAATGTTGTACAGCACCCCCACATGATCACACATTTTCCCTTTCGACAGCAATAGAGCTGCTGTGATGATATGAAAGTGTCATTTCCACAATCCTGTTCAAATTAAAGCCGGTCTTCTAAAAAAGAATAGTTGGCTGATCACAGCCGAATGAGAAATGAAGCCGAGATCAAGCATGAAGACATGTACTCTTGAAATATTCTGTGTCACTGCTACTTTTGCTGAGAGTGCACGCAGACAATTGGCTGGAAAGGGTTTCCATTTAAACCAGACTTTTGTTACCAGCCTGGCAGTAAATCATCAACTGCACTATAGTGACCCCCTCAGTTCCAGTATACTCCATGATAAAATGTATGCCAAGGTGTTAGCCTGCAGAAATCTGCAAAGGGTTTGTTTACTTGCTGGAGGAGGGTTAATTTAGATAAATTTGAGGTGAGATAGCTCAAGATGCAGTAATCTCCAAATTTGGTGTTTTGCACTCCAGTTTTTTTTAAACCTCATCGACCCCCACACTATTCAATGCGTCGCAACCAACTCTCTGGATACCGACATCATGAGAGTGAAAACTGAGACCAGCATCTGAACAGAGTTCCACAGGGCCCACTGTAACACATTTGGGATTTACCATTTCCCAATCCTTTTCCAGTTCCTGCAATTTTACACCCAATTATTTGAAGGAGGAACAGAGAGTCACATAAAAAGCATGTCAGAGAGAAGGTGCTTTGTATTTTGTATTGCTCTTCATCAGGGATGAAGCCATAAACCATTCAGAAATCAGAGGTCATAGTAATATAAGAGAGTGCCCCATTGCAGGGTTACCATGGGATGAATGGAAATGACTTGTTTTATGATGTTTTTCAACTTCACATATTCCTTTGTAGTCTAAGACTGCAACCGTAGAGTTGATGCCGCCTGCAGTATAAACTGGCCACAATTCATCTCAAGTTAAATCTAAACTAGGAACTTCAAAGGGGCCATAAGGGTAGCTGGGGTGGTAAATGGAAACATTCATTCTGATACTGCAACAGTAAAATATATCAGTAAAGGATGTCAGATGTCACTGGAGCACTCGCCTAGCAAACAGGTTCAGTTCCTGGCAGGGCAAGATTCCTTACGCCACACACCTGATAATAATCCCTAAAAAAAAGAGCAATGCTGTGCGCAGTTGGCTGCCACGTTTCACGCACAAATATACAGTCAATTCACTTTACAGTATATTCTGTGAAGCGCTTTGAGACATCTAGAAGATGTGAAAAGTGCTGTATGAAATGCAAGGAATATTATTATTATGGTCCAGTCGGTAGTACTCTGTCCACATTGGTCAGAAGGTTGTGTTTTCAAGCTAGTGCGTAGAGACTTGGATTCATAGGCTCAAGTGAACTATTAGGGGAGCATTGTATGGTTGGAAGTGCCGTCATTGTGATGCAATTTTAAACTAAGGACTACCTGATCAGGTTCACGTTAAAGCTCTACTTTACAATATTTGAAAAGAACCTAAGGATCTCCTGGTGTACTGACTCATAGTTCTCCAGGTAAATTGATCATTCACTTCACGGTTGTTTGTGGGATGCTGTTTACAAATTAATTTACAATAAGTACAGTCAATAAACTTGTTAGCAATTTCTTGTGACACTTTGAAGTCATATTCACTGCATTAAATGCAGATCCTATTATTAAACGTTTGCCTTGGGTTGGGATTAATGCATGCTATTTTCAGAAACAGATCATTGTACCAATAGTGTTGTTTATGCGATTTTGGCATGAAATAAGCAGTGCTGAATTACTGCTGGAGTAGTAATCACTGCAGAATACCCTAGAGTGGTCATGATTGGATTCCCAGAAAGTTGAGAACCACTTCCATGAGAAGGAATCAAACCAACGGATCAGTCAGCATATTAAGAAAATGACTGGCTACAATTTGTTAACACATCACAGGTCCAATTTGTATAATTACAAAGGACATTTCATTGTTTCCGTTTTTTGTAGAACATGGTTGAATGGCAGCTGAACAGCAACAAATAAAACTACATTTGTACCAAAATTACATCCCAAATACATACATGAATCCTTTTTTGAATTCATACAAAGTACAAGGCAATTCTTGTTTGTTCTCGTACTCTTTATTTGACGACTGCAGTAGCATTGAGGAGGCGATTTATTTTTGCTTCATCAACCAGGTGGATTCTGACCAAATTTTTATTTAAAATTCGGAACCAATGAACCAAACTCAACATTCATCAATATTCAATTGTAGAACTGATTTTGTTTTAAAAAAAGTGATTAATATAAACGTATAAAATCAAACCATCCCTATTATCCACAATATCCACCAGGCAGCCTCATCCTCCTGCCTCTCGTCACCCTCGACCACCCCCATCCCATCTCCCTCACCCTCCCCATCTCCTACTTCGACCCCCTTCCTACACTCCTTCCCAGTCTCTCTTTCCTCCCTCTCACGCACTCTCACCTCCTTGAAGCCAACTACCTGCTGCCTCGACCCCATCCCCACCAACCTACTGCTCACCCAGCTCCTCCTCCTCTGCCCACTGCTGGCTAATATCATCAACCACTCCCTCTCCACCACATCAGTCTCTAACAAAACTTGTCATCAAAACTGCTGCCATCACCCCCCTCCTTAAAAAACCCACCCTGGATCCCTCAAACCCTAGCCACTACTGCCCTATTTCTAACTTGTCCTTCCTTTCAAATGTGTTGTTGCCAACCAACTCCGCGCCCCCACCTCACCTCCCACTCCCTCTTCGAACCCCTTCACACAGCAGGACTGTGTGTCCCTGCCCACAGTAAAGAGACTGCACTTGTCAAAGTCACAAACTACATCCTCTTTATCTGAGACCAGGGCTCCTTCTGCCTCCTTATCCTCCTGGACCTGTCCGCTGCGTTCGACACAGTCGACCACACCATCCTCCTCCACCGCCTGTCCTCCGTCATTAACCTCAGTGGGACCGCACTCGCCTGGTTCAAGTCCTACCTTACAAACCGCCAGCAGTACATCTCCACAAACAGCTTTTCCTCCCGCTCTCACCCAGTTACCTGTGGGGTACCCCAGGGATCCATCTTGGCCCCCTCCTCTTCCTCATCTACACGCTCCCTCTTGAAGCCCTCTTGGGGATGTCATCCGCACAGATGGGGCACACTTCCACATGTACGCAGATGACACCCAACTCTATTTCTCCACTTCACTTTGTGACCCCCAGTCCCCTGATGTTTTGTCAGTCTGCCTGTCAGACATCAGGAGCTGGATGAGTGCAAATTTCTTGCGGCTGAATGTTGACCAGACAGAGGCCATACTCTTTGGCTCTCGTCAACGTCTCCATTCACACGGCTCTCACCTCCTCCACCTTCCCGGTCTCCCCCTGAAACTCTCCAAACCTGTGCCCAACCTTGGCGTTAGGTTCGACCCCCAACTGTCCTTCCTCCCCCACATCCGGTCCCTCACCAGCACTGCCTTCTTCCACCTCTGATGGATCGCTCGTCTCCAGCAATACCTCACCCCAAAAGCCGCTGAAACCTTGGTCCATGCCTTCGTCACCTCATGGCTGGACTATTGCAACGCCCTCCTCGCCGGTCTCCCCTCCACCACAATCCACAAAATCCAACTCATCCAAAACTCTGCCGCCCGCATACTCACCCGCACCAAACTTCGCTCCCCCATTACCCCAGTCCTTGAAAGACTTCACTGGCTCCCTATCCTCAAGAGGATCGACTTCTAGATCCTCACCCTTGTTTTCAAATCCCTCTACTCCTCTGCACCCCTCTACCTCTCTGACCTCCTCTCTCCTCAAACAAGTTCCCATGGCCTTTGCTCCACCGGGTTTGGCCTCCTCAATGTCCCCCAAATCCTCCACTCCACCCTCAGCGGCCATGCCTTCAGCCACTATGCCCCGAGGCTCTGGAATTCCCTTCCTCACTGCCTTCGCCTCGCCCCTCTTTTCTCAGTTTCAGGTCACATCTGAAAATCTTTCTCTTCGACAGCGCCTTTGGTCACCTTTCTATCCCTGGCTCGGTCCCGGGATCCGCTATTGTGAAGCGCTCTGAGACGCCGTCCGGCATGGAGGGCGTTATATAAATCAAAGTTGTTGTTGTTGTTGTTATTTTCTTCCCCTGTCTACAGTTTTTCATTTGTCAGTTTGGGTAGCACTCAATCAATCAATCAATCAAAACTTACATTTATATAGCACCTTTCATGTCAAGAGGACTAGAGGTGATTACTCTCATCCGTGGGGAAAAGGCTCATAGTCCAGAACAGTACTGTGCAGTACTCTATTGTTAAAGCTGTCATTCTTCGAGTGGACATTAAAGATCCCATGGAACTAGTTGTGTTTATTGATATGTCTGTATATGACACTGCACCTTTTGCCCACAAAATACACAGTCAATCCATTTTGCAGTAAATTCTGTGAAGTGCTTTGATAAAGCGCTATTACAGATGCAAAGATTATTATTATCAACAAAATACGTCAAAGAGTAATTATTGTTAACTGTGAAGTATTTTGCAATCTCCCTTAGACAGTCAGGAAATGAATGACCAATTCAAATTGGCCAGACAGCTCAAAGAAACTTTCTTCTCTTTTCAAATACAGTCAAATCTATCTTCAACATCCTCTTAAGGTACGAGGCCAAAGTGGCTTTGCATAAGTGTGGCCTCTGAGTTAAGATCCATTGGTGTGTGTAGAATTTCCAAGTGTGTAGAAAATATGATGTACATACAAACCCATGAATTAAAGACATTGTCGAAATGTCCCTCCAAAAATACAACTGGTGACATATCAATACTGTACATATACAATAGAAGTTTGTTTATCCGGCACGCTCGGGGTGGTCGACTGATTGATTGTGCCGGATAATCGAGCAGCAAGTTGCCGAAGACCCAACACAAAAAATGTACTTATTTTAAAACATACTATTTAGTATATTATTAATATAGTAACAGAATATTGTATAGCTACTTACCAATAAAGATTTCAGCACACTCAGTAAAAAATCGGTGTAAAAGCATCTTTTGCCGATCGGTAAAAATCTCCAAAGTTCATAAGTTTAATAAGTGTTCACGTGCACGCATTGCGCTCATGCGTAAATTGAGCATACTCACGATTGCTGGAATGGGGAATTCCCGTTGGAGGGGGTCGAGCAATCCAGTTAATCGGGTCACGGATAAACGGGCTTCTACTGTATTTAGAAAATTCTACATTGATACTGTTACAATCACAAGTCATTACTGTTTGCTACAGTAATGTGAATCAACTTTGTGAATCTGCCTTAATGTGTTAACCTATAAAGAAATAACCCCTGAAAAGGCACAGGGTATAAAAGAGTGGTCATTGGGACTCTGCCCTGCATGAAGGCTGCTATACAAGTGCAAGTTGTTGTTGTTAAGTTAGGCAGAAGATTTATTATATAAAATTTGTCTGAACTGTTCCAGGTTGGTTGTTAACAGGAGATGGTTGCTGAATAGGGTCCGTCGATATGGAAATTTTCCGATTTAGATATATCGATCGGCTCATATCGAGATATACCGAAATATTTCGGGGTTTTCGTACTGCGCATGTGCGCGCGGTGCGCGTGCATTCCGGGCCTATCTCCTCAGGAGGTAAATATCTTTCTCTCTCTGTGTCTCTCACTCTCTCCATCTCTGTGTTTTTCTGTCTGTGTCTCTGTGTCTCTCTCACATCCCCCCCATCTCCATCTATCTGTATATTATCACATCCACCCCGTCTCTTCCCCTCCCCCGCCGTCTTTATTCACCCCCCCCCCAGCCCCCCAGCTGTCTCTCTCTCCCTCCCCCCCGCCGTCTGTCTCTCCCCCACCACCTCCACCCAGCCGTCTCTCTCCCCACCCCAACCCCACCAGCCGTCTCTCCCCCCCCCCCCCCCACCCCCACACCACTCCCCAGCCATCTCTCTCCCCCCTCCACACACCCACCAGCCATCTCTCTCCCCCCCCACCACCCCCCAGCCATCTCTCTCCCTCCCACACACCCCCAGCCGTCTCTCTCCCTCCCACACCGCCCCCAGCCGTCTCTCTCCCCCCCCACCAGCTGTCTCTCTCCCCCCCCACACCCCCCACAGCCATCTCTCTCCCTCCCACACACCCCCAGCCATCTCTCTCCCCCCCCCCCCCACCCCCCACCAGCCATCTCTCTTCCCCCCCACCCCCCACCAGCCATCTCTCTCACCGCCACCTCTCCCACCAGCCGTCTCTCTCCCCCCCCCCACCTCCCCCAGTCGTCTCTCTCCCCCCCACCCCCACCCCCATCCGTCTCTCTCCCCTCCAACCCCTTGCATACCTGTATATTGTATTTGAGGACTGTGAATACAATATGGCGGCTTTGCACTTCGGTCTGTGCATTGTGTATAGAGATGAGCATTCTGGGTCTTGTAGTTCAGTGTGCGTACATTCCAATTTTTTACCTCAATATATTGATTTTTCGATATATCGATATTTTTAAAATGCCTATATCGGCGTATCGATATGAAAATTATATCGGGTTTTAGCGGTATATCGATATATCGCCGGACCCTATTGCTGAATAGAGGTGGTTGCGTGAAGGTTTTGACTGTAATATCATGGGTCCTTTAACATATGCAGATGGGCAAGATGGTAATTTGACATTTCATCTGAAGGATAGCGCCTCAAAAAATACACTACCCCCACAACATTGTAATAGCCTTGTCCATGATCTCAAAGTCTCCAACATTAGTCTTGAACCCACAATCTTCTGATCCACAGAAGCAAATGTCAAGATGACGCCAATGTCCTGACCAACAGTGCTCCTGATAAGATCTCGCCTGTTGAGAGCTTTGTAGAAAATGGGTGCTCCATAGAAACACAATCATTACACTTGACAGTAATTACTGTCAAATGCTTTGAGATGTGTTGATGCGATAAAACACCCAACAAAAAGTAAATTTCTTTTTTATGAACTACTTTCTTTCCTTGGCCTAGTAATAGGATAGAAACCCTGGGAGACTCTTCCATTGTGCATTCATCCCCAACTGCCTGAATCCAGTTTCCCCCACTGAATCCGACCCAGATACCAACCATTCTTCCAGCTGTGAAATGGTTTCTTACAAAATAAAAACAAACTGGTGAGTCTCAGTAATATGACCCTCAAATGCTTCATTTGTTTTCGTATAAGGATTTCTACATTTTTCATACGTATTAATAAAACACTTCATAAACTTTATATTTTATTTGAAGCTGCAGCCTGTCTTTGAAGCATGCTCGAGAGCACAAAATCTGTACTAACCTGCCATCAAGACTGCATTACCAGCATTGGATACACAAGGCCAATGCCTCTTTCTATCTTTCTCTCATTGGTCTTCCCACACAATGCCAGCTCTGAACAGTAAATTTCTAACTAACCCTTTGTCTGGTTGTGTATGTGTATGTGCGCCTCTGTACCTCTTTTCATTCTCTTTCTCTGAATATACCTCTGTACCTCCCTAACTGTGTGTATATGTGTGTAACCCTCTGCATCAGTACTCCCTCCATCTGTGCTCCACCCCGAGATTGTGAAGCACTCCGGAATGTTCTCCTAGGTAAAGGGCATGATATCAGTGCAAGCTGTTGTGCTTCCCTTTTAAAGATGGAAAAATTATAAAGTTGCTCATCCATTTTCCCTCATGTATACAGTAGAAACTTTTTGCTGACTTAGGAGCCCCACTCCCAACATGTGGGTGGTTGGCATAGGGTAAACAAATATTATGTTGTATTTGTAAATACTATAACAGCTATTTATGATGAAGTGTTCCAAATAATGCCAACTCTCTGAACATAGAAATATCTTCCAACCTTCCTTTTTTTTCCCATTGATGATCATTAATTTATACCTTTTTGCTACTGACTGTAGGGAGACAGTCCTTATAAGACGACCTCCTTAACCTAATTTTGTCCCACAAAAGATATCTAAACATGATAGGCCTGTCCACATATCCTCATTGGATCATTCTTTCATCCAAAGTATCATCCTGGTGTTTGTGTACTTCGTCTTCTCCATGATGGTGATGGCCTTTTTCCTGAATGGTGCCCCAAACAGAAAATAACAAGCTGATATTCTTGCCCCAAAGGCACCTATTCTTCTCTCTCAGCTCCTGTTACTCCTCAAGCCAATGCCCTAATGAGGATAAAGGTCCTAGCTTAACAAGGAACAGGAAGCTTGCCACATAGTGCTCCAGATGGCCAGCCTTGTAGTTTTGCAGCCATGCAAATATGCTATCCCTTGAGAAGAGTGGTATATATATTACATGCAACTTGTTGTAGTTGGGTGAACTACCATCAGCACCCAAACTAATATTCTAGGGATCCCAAGCCTTTCCAAATTACACCTAATATTCCACTGAATTGGATAAGAAAGATGGATCCTCCAGGGAGAGAGTACACATTACACAACGGGAAAATTTCCATGTTTAGGTGGTGTATATATATGGAACTCATACTTCTAGTTTAGTCTCAAGCATGGGGTTAGACTGACCAAAAAAATATTGTTGCAAACTGACCAACGACATGGTAGATTTCATCCACAGCACTGGACAGTCAACTGGAATTTCTAACCTACAAACACATGGTAAAAGCAGATTTCTGCCCTGTGTGTTTCCTGCTAACCCCAATATCACAATTGTTTTGACAGTCAATCTCGCTGATCTGGCTGAAAAATACAGCCATCGATTAAGCACATCCACTTTTAAAAATCCATCTTTGTAGAATGTGGGCAGGCTCCATTCACAAAAGAACAGTAAAGAGCTCTTTACAGAAGACATGATTAGGGCAGAGGATTTAAAAATTTATCAAGTATATTACATAAAACCATATGCCTGCTTTATTTCTACATTAAAAATGTAGGGTACCTCAGCATTAAGCATTCCATTAGCTTGAGTGTTTCCAGGCAGAAATTTTTTATAGTAACAATAACAGTGCGGAGAAAAGTACATCATTAAAATATTTTGTATTCCTAATTGTGCTATAAAACTTCCCATCCATTTAATGTTTGAAGAGTTGTGTGCTTTTATTGTTGAAAAAGCTGTCACTGCAAAGTATCCACTGCTCAAAAATAATTGCTTATAAACAAATCTGATCTTACCAAGGAACTCACAAAAACAAATCATAAAAATTCCCGTTCCAATGTTCTCTCAATGAGTTGGCTTCTCTGAACAATCACGCGGAAGACTCGAGGCTCGGAAAAATAGTGGCAAACTTAATAATGTTTTTGTTAACCTGAGAAATTAAGTTGCCTAAAGATTGTATTCTATTCTGCCCAGCTGAAAAGGATATAAGGATCACAAATATAGATTTAGAGTACCAAAAAACACACTAGAAGAGCAGTTACACAATTACAACACTTATAGGCCAAGGTTGTCTTTAATTTAGACAACAAAATTGGAAGGCTCTTCAGAAATAGTTTAACAAGCCTTCCCGCACACTTATGTAATCAGTGATTTAGAGCTTATTGTTCCTCATGGCTGGAAGATGACTTCTGTCTTAGCCTTGGCTCAGTGTCTGTAGAGTAGAGAAATGTGAACAATTATCACCCATAAACGATACTGTCCGTCATGTCTATACTCTTGGAGAAGCTGCTGCTTTAGCAAATGACCATTGTCTTGGTATTCTCAAGGGGACTGGATTAGAGAAATCTTTGTCTGGTAAAGCATGGAGTAGAAACTGCTTTGAACCTGTCATGTCTAGTTTGTCTAATGACAATGAATTGCATTTCAGATATTTTATATATGTACAAAACATCTGACATTCAATTCTGTGTCAAAAATTGGATGCATTATGCATTTTGTTTCTCTTCATAAACGTTTCAATCATAGTTAATTGAAAGCAGGTTGTGGTGAAGATGGTTTGTTCTGATCTGGAGGCAAATTGTGGCTCAATTCCTGATCTGTTTTTTTTACAATGTTTCATGGATGTCCTTGTGTGACATTGCCATGAACACATAAATACAAACGGACATGGATCACAGTGTAATTGTATTATGAGGAAAAAGTTATAGACTGAGTGTGTTATCATAACTGTCACTACAATTCAAAGTAACCCCTTGTATGAAGCATGATGCATTTTGATGTGATGAGGGTGATACAGAGCCCTGTAGTTAAGTGGTTTGAGCACTCACCTTGTAAGGGAAAGGTCCTGGGTTCAATTCCCAGCAGGTTTCCTTATTCCACACACTTGTTTACCTAGTAGTAAGTAGGAACCCAGTTGTAGTCAACTGGCTGATAGTTTTTTGGTGGCTAATAATCCCTTCAAAAAACAATAATTTAGTCACTCAATCCATGGCTGTTTTGGGGGGATTGCTGTGTGCAGTGCCAGTAAAATTATGCTGTGCAGTAAAATTATTATTAATGAAGTTACTCATCATTTCTCAACTTTAAAAAGCTTCCCTTTAACTACAGAATTAAATAAAATGTCACTAGCCAGTCTGTAAACCATGAAAAAGTATTGTCTCAGCTTATGTTTCAGTGAGACTAGTGAAACCTCTCAATGAATCCCAGAGCCACATTGAACATGAATTTTCATCTGGGTTATATTAAATCAGCATGAAAGCAGAGAGTGTATGTGTACCACAACCTCTTGATTGGAATGAATTGCCTTCTGCAATAGAGGAGTCTCCAAACATTTCTGTATTTAAAATGTGCCTCTTTATGTTTTTCAAAGTAAAGTATAACATTCAGTTTTGGGTGGCAAGTTGTAATTATCTTTCAAACAGTTTTGTTTTGTGAAACATATGTCCTCCAAAGTGAAAGTACCTTTGATTAACTGAGAATGTATCTTGGCAGGAACATTGTAGGCATTATAAGGTATTTGTTATGAGTGCAGAATATCTGAATCTTAATATATTTTTGAATATTTACATTCCGTTGACGAAAGTGCAAATGCAAGTGTCAATTTTACAAATGCAGTAATATCAATGTCATAAATGGTGACTTATTGATTTCTAGCTGTAACATTTTTAATTGTTACTCTCAAATTAGTACTCTAGGAATTCAGCCACGAACAAATAAGCTGGATAAGCAAACTCCCCCAACCAGTAGCAAGGTCAAAAAGAATTGTTGGCTTTAAGTCCGGAGGAATCATGTATAAAAGTAGAGAGGTGTTATTAGATTGATATAAAAGGTTGGTCAGAATTATATACAGTATTGTTGCCATCCTACAAGATGGGTATAGATTCATTAGAGTATGGTGCAGTATGGTTTTACTAGAATGCTTTACCAGGGATAAGTTGAGACAGCCATCAAGAATGATTGGACGTCCTCCCGACGTGAAAGGCGCTCAATAAGTGCAATTTGTTGTTGTTGTTGTTGATTGGTAAGTTGAGAGCTTTTCCCTCTGGAAAAGAGAAGGTTGAGTGGGGACCTGACAGAAGCGATCTAAAATTCCAAACAAATTTTGATAAGTTGGACATTAATCGGCTGGTTCCACTTAATAAGCTCACTGAAAGGGTAATCAAACCATTAAGTTTTAAGATGGGTTTTAAGTGGGGAGGGGAGGAGGCCAGTCAGAGAGACTCTTGGGTAAAGTTCCAGACAGCAGGGCATGAGCAGGTCAGTGAGCAGAAAGGTCATTAGGTTTTCAAGAGGTTGCAGAGATTGGAGGGACGAGGCGATGGCGGTATTTGAATGGTAGGATGTGGATTTTGAATTTGATCTCCTGGGGGATGGGGTGCCAATAGGGCTAATCAAAGATGAGAGATAATTCACAGAGGCTGGTGTGGCACACATCATTAAATAGAGGTGAATATCCACAAAGGGATGACTGTCAGGAAACAACAAATTACATTTGTATAGCTTCTTTCATCCCGACGTAGGGTGGAGGGCTGGGAGGGTAGGAGGCGTGGTCGAAAAGAAAGGTCTTGAAACATGCCTTGAAGGAGGCAAGGGAGTGAGCAAGGTGAAGGGACTGTGGGATGGAGATCCAAAGGGTGGGGGTAGAGAGGCTGAAGGCCTGACCACCAATGATGGAAGGAGCGGACAGGTTGATATGAGGTTAGAGGTCACAAGAGGTACAAAGGAATTTGAAGGCAAGGTTGAGGATTTGAGCTCAGTTGAGCTCAGATCCTCATTGTCATGCTATATGGAGCTCTGGTCAGCCTATGGCTAGAATTTTGCAGATCTGATTGCCTCAACATAAGTTGCCTTGGCATCAGAGGCAGTGCAAAGGAGAACAACAAGAATGATACTCAATGTTATGATTTATGATTAGGCAAGCTAGACCTCTTCAATCTTGAAAGGAGACATCTCAGAGAAAATCTTCTGCAAGAGGATAAAAGATTTTAAATATGATTGGTTTCATTTTTCTAAATAGGATTGAAAAGTAAACTCAACCTCTTGCAAATACAATGAGGCAGTGGGACTAGAGAATGTCGGTTTTGAGGTGCAAAGGATAATTTCCAGACATTTTTTACCCAGAAGGTAATCATTTGGGTTCAATTCTAGGCAGGGTGAAACCTTGGACAAGTTTTCTTACTGCACACACCTGATAATAATCCCTAAAAAGAAAAATTGGTCATTTCAATCTACAACTGTTTGTGGGACACTGCTGTGCGCAATTAGCTGCCGCATTTCGCCCACATATATTCAGTCAATTTACTTTTCAGTATATTCTGTGAAGTACTTTACGACACCTAGAAAACATGAAAAGCGCTATACCAAATGCAAGAATTATTATTAGCGACTTGAACAGGTCTCATTCAAAAAGCATCTTAATGCTTTGATGGGAAGGATGTATATTCTGGAGGGATGAGATCAAATGGGCCAAAACGCCTTCTTCATCCAAACCAATCTTGAAAACCACAAGGCAGCTGAAATGAGTAGGATCATCATTGACAACATGACTTTTCTAAAGTCAGTCCTAGTTTCAGCAAATTACTGTATATAACTTTTTAGCATAGAGTTTGGCTCTTATGAGCAAGATCCGCTGTATTTTCTTCGATGGACATATCTGATTACTTATTCCACAACTCTATTACCCTTTGTACCAAATTGTTTTCATACTGGTTGCTGAAATCTTATAACTCTTACTTGTTTGCTCAAGGGCAGGATGTAACCCAAAACGTAAACCATTCTGTTAAATTGTTATTCACTACTATAATCCTAATAGAAGTCTCCTTTGTGGGGAAGTTTGTGTTTACTTGTGTATCTTAAAATAAAGCACCAGTGATTGACGTGAGGACAAAGGGAGGACATTGGATTTCATTTTAGTTGATTTCACACCAGGTATTAAGCAGAATGTTGTGCTCTGACACTGAGGACAGATTGGAGTTTGAGTTCAATAATCTCTGCCTTAACGTTTAACCTGAAGAAACATTTAAACACTCCACTGAATTATTATAATGAGGGTGAATATATCAGAGGGATGAGTAAGTGTTTTCAAGGGGACCATGATATCCCTTAAAGTACACTGTAAATCATAATCGTTACATTTGGTATAATGCCTTTCATATCGGAAAACATCCCAAAGCACTTCACAGGATATACTGTGAAGTGCAATAACTGTGTTTTGTGGGTGATCATGGCAGCCCAATTTCCAAACAGTAATGTTCCACAACCAGGCATGAACTGAATGACAAATGTAATTTTAAAAATATATTTAAAGTGTAGTGACTCCATTTTGTAGATAAATGGAGAAGCCCACATGAAGATAGCAATAACCCACAAACAGATGTGTATTGGCTGTATTTAGGGAATGGTTGGCCAGTACACTGAGGGAAACATCCTTCTCTTTTCAAATAGTGCCATGGGATCTTTAAAACCCTTCGCAGAAAGCAAAGGTGAGCTTGGTTTAATATTTCTTCCGAAGGTCAGACCTCTTGACAATGCAGCGTAGCCAACGCTGCATTGGAGTGTCAGCCAAAGTGCCAAATCAGGACTTTAAAGTCCCAATCATTTGAATCGAGAAATGCCAGTGTTCTATAGTAAGGGAGAAAGACATTAAGTTGAAAATCTTAGGTAAATCCAAGAAGCAACATGTTAATACTTTACTAAGACGTTTAGGAAGTTGTATACATTTTTACTGAAGATATATAATCTCTGACACAAGGAATTTAGCCCAGTGGTTAATGTCATTTTTTTGTAGGTGGAAATGTAATAGCCTAATTTATGATCCCAAATGATTTTTTATAAACAAAGGTAAAATTACAGTTTCTATGTAAAGACTGTAAACCTGCTTTCCTAATATGTATTCTGTAAGGTCAGCAAATGGAGAGTATGGATTTGTAATAAAAATATGGAATGTGAGAGACCAAACACTTTAATGTCTGTTAGTACAGACATTGCCAAAACAATGGAGTTGGATCAAAGAAAGTTTAGCAAACTGCAAAAAAAGAATTCACCTTGTGACATTTTATATTGGTGTAGGTTTATTTCACTGTAGTACTGTTTGCCTGTACCAATTGGGAGCATTCACAGAAACTATTTTATGTCATGAATCCACAAGATAGAATCATGGCAATAACAATGGATATATTGTGGGAATCCATTGGATGCGACATTTATTAAATGGATAGATCAGACTGAATAACACACTGTGAAGTTTTGAGTGCATTGCAGTCTCAGCTCTGTAAGTTAGTTAAACGCCATATTATGTATCCCAACAGGCAGGTCTGACATTGCCATGCAGATTCAGTGATTCCACGATCCATTTTCTATTGATGCCTAAGGTGTAGATAAAAAGAAATAAAGCCAATTTTAAGTATAGGACATGGTTAATTAAAAGTAATAAAATTCAGGCACACTTTGCACAAACGAAACTGATATCAAGGAAGGCAGGAATTCACTCTGTGGAAATCATATACCATGGGTGTTATCTGATGAATTAGCCAATTTACCCACAATGGAAAAACTGGTAAACAATTACTAACTAAAACCGTGCACAATTATGATAGGAGTCATAGAATCCTCTCCTGCTTGAGGTCAAAAGTTTCTTCTTCCTTTGTAACCTTCTGTGGCCTCAAGTTTGATGTCATTCTTAGGTTAAAGGGTGAAAGTGATTTAGAAGTACTTTTAGGTACGTTCAAATACAAAGATTATTATTATTTTGATAGATATGATCGCTGTCTGTGTGGGAAGGAGTTACAAGCCACACTCATTGGGAAGTTCAGATCACAATCACAAACCGCTTTGGTCTATCTAATATTGGAACACTACAAAATCACTGCACAGTCACTACGCATTTCAGTGAAACTTTAAAGTGACAAAAGCAAATGCAAAATATTATCTTTTAAATTCAGCAGATGATAGCCTTGTGACTCCGCCAATGCCTTTTATTTTGTTTACGTTCATTAACAGAGATACATCTGGCCTATAATAAAAATCGGAAGTGTTTTAATAACACTATGTACTGCAATGCAAATATATATGCAAATCTGAAATGAACAGTTTATTTGCATGTAGTTGTTTCAGATGGCCACAACTATACACAGCATGGAGTCTGCACAGCGAGCAAGTTTCTAAACTAACATCTTCAGTATCAGTTATATTATGTCAGAAGCATAATTCATTGTTACAAGGATAAAAAAGCCAAGTTTTAATTTGGGATCTGATAATGTGAGACCTCACGCTTTCCTGCTGTGTGTCATCGCGTACAAAAGACTTATTGACGGATGCAAATCGGACTATTTTGATTTCCCTCAAGCAAGTGCTTTTCTGTTTCTTGACACAATGTCACTGCAGAATGTTGGCAGCCTTTCGGCAATGGCTCTGCCTGATCACAGCAAATGAAAAATCCCACAGTTTCAATAACGTTCCCATGCTGTCTACCTTGGGGGAAAATAGACGCTCTTCTTACTGTGAGTTTACACAGCAGTTCAGCCTTCAGATTCAGTGATTTGAAAACTAGTCATTTGTTTTGGACAATTAAGTCACTACTAATTGATGTGAAAGTACTAAGTAGATTTGATGGATGTGTATTAGCCAAAGTAAGAGTGGGGAGGAGAGAGGCTTCCCCATCCGTGATATTTAGTTGGATCTATTGACTAGGTAACTGAAATAATGTTAAAAATTTACTGAAGAACATTTACAGAGCTCAATTATTGTCTTGTCAACCACAGCCGAAAACATGATTTGGGTACCATGAAAGAAATTCAACATATCCAGAACTGAGCTTTGGGTAGAACAGACGGCAGCTATGCATGTGTTGGCTCAACTGGTGCACAATAAGGGCAATCCCAAATCTGATTGTAGCTATAGTTACTGGAGGACTGATTGGTGTTGTGGTGGGTTTGTTGATATGTCCAGTTTGTCGGCCCTATGTTTTTGAGAGGATTCTGATTCGATGGCGATTTGCAAAAGTTGAGTATTTCTAGCCATCTGGTAATGCTTAAAGCATCAAAAGTCAAAGCTGAACCGGCACGGTTTAACAGTTCCCAGAAATCGGTTTCAAGCGTAGCCTGGAGGAGCGGTGCTGGTACTCACTAATTTGCCAGAGTCGTCATTATGTCCAGACAAACTTCCGACCTAATTTCTTCTCTTTGTTTACTTTTTAGTAAACAAACTGTGTGGTTAATTCCGACTCCTTATACAACCACATAAGTGATATTATTGCATCAGTGAGGGCTCATTGGTCCACTGGGACTTGATTTGTTTTACGTACACCCCATATTCCTACCTCGAGCTTTAAATTTCGGAATCTTTCTTGCTTAATCCATTAGTTAAGTTACTTATTATTTCAAGGGCAGGCCATAACAGTATTCACTGCCAACTTGCCAATATCCTTCAGTTTGTAGCATTCTTGTCTTTGGGTCAGAAGGTTGTATGTTCAAGGCGTATGTCAGGACTTTGAACTCATCATTTAGGCTGACACTCCTGATGCATTGCTGAGTGGGCACCTCAATGTCACAGTCCTTTGGGTGAGATGTTAAATTGAGGTCATGTCTGCCATGGCACGATTTAAGAAAAGGAAGTGTTTCTCCCCAGTCTCCTGGCCAACAATCTGCCAAATAAAAATAATCATTCACTTCATGGGCTGTTTCTTGGCTATTGTGAGCAAACTGACTGCTGTGTTCACCTACACATACACAATCGCTCCCATTTTACAGTAAATTCTGTTAAGTAATTTGAGATGTTTCAATGACGTGATCAAACACAGTAATAAATGTAGGGATTATTAACCTTAATCCCCAGTAATCTTATGATTAGATCAGTTTAAATGTTTGGAATCCTTGCTGTTTATCGCAGCTTTACTGCAATTGAAATGTACAGTATTTGATTTTGCGCAGGAAAAGGAATCCTTACTGCTTTTTATTACTGTGCCATTTCATATAATAATCTGTGCTTCTACTTATAAAAAATGGTATGAATAATTTCAAAACCAACCATATGGTACAGCATGTCATGGGGTGGGGCTGGAGTGAGGGGAGGTAATTTGTGGTCCACTAAAAGTCCATAAATTGATTCAGTTGGGACCATAACATTCAATATGACTGATGCAGGCAAACTGTATAAAATTTGGTTTAATCAATAATCTGCTCTGTGAATGTGTGACTCAATGCAGCCAGTAAGTGTGCATGAGATGCATTGTTGATGCAACCAGCAAGTAAACAATTGGTGACGGATCATGCGCACATACCGACAAGCATTGGAATCGCATTGGATCTCAGGAAACAAAGATATTATGTTTATAGAACTCAAGATCTTTATCCTCACGTTCAAGGCCATCCACGCCTTATCCCTTCCTATCTCTCCGACCTGTTGACTCCTTACCAATCTCCATTCAGCGGGCTCCAGTCTGCTCCATACTTCCTGCCCAACCCGCCCTACCATTGGTGGCCGAGCTTTCAGCCTCTGCCCCCACATTCTGTAACTCCATCCCACAGTCCCTTTGCCTTGCCTCCTCCCTTGCCACCTTCAAGGCCGGTCCCAAGATCCTCCTTTTCAATCGTGCCTTCTGCTACCGTCCCAACTCTCTCCCCCCCCCTTACTCCTACCCTGCCCTCCCTATGCTCAGGTCCTGACCCCTGACTGTTCAGCTCCTTGGGACATCCTCCCGATGTGAAGTGCGCTCTATAAATGCAATTTTGTTGTTGTATGTGTCGACAGATCAAAACTACATTCCCTGCGATTCAATGCAGCTGATCAATAAGGGAGCCATTTATCCACGATTCAATGGAGTCGGTAAGTGTGGATAAATGGAGGATAGGGGAACGGCGCTACAAGTTAGGAAGTGATTAATATGAGTAGTGCAATGCAATCCAGCTAGTTTGGATAGGAAACTGAATGTACGACTGAGGCAATCATACAATTTATTTATTAATTATAAAATAAGATTTATGTGAGTTTTACTATAATTTCCTGATAGAATTCTTATTAAGGGATATAACTGGATGTCAATATAATTCTTGAACTATTAGGTATTTGGTCATCATCCTCCCTACTTCAACATTAAACTTATTATCCCTAATTTCAGTGAAACCAATAGATCAGTTACTAGTTGTTTATCGGGTGAAAAGTTAAAGTCCATTCAAATAATTGTCAGCAATTTCACCGTTTGCATACACTTCTATATCATGTTGATATTTGTGAATTTGTAACTGATAACCAAATACAACATGCCATACTTTGGAACAAAAACAGAAATCACTGGGAACACTCAGCAGGTCAGGCAGCATCTATGGAAAAAGGAAAGTGCTTCCAACGTTTCGGGTCCATGACCCTTTGACCGTCAGACTTCCAGCATCTGCAGTATTTTGTGTTTTGTTTGCCATACTTTGGACACAGATTAGAGATTTTGAACAGTTATTTGTATTTTACCAACTAACTGCTGGAATTTCCTGCCTCTGCTTTGTCTCTCTAATTCCCAGTTTAACACCTAACTCTTCGACCACATCTAGGGTCACCTGCTCTCCCACATTCTTTGCATCCTTCCTTGCCACTGCACAATTCTCCCATCATGTGTGAATGGTTCTATATGAATGAAACTTGTTATTTTATCAAATTCTGAATTTTCAAATGGTTCATAATTCATGCAACAAGAAAATGTTGACTGTTCCCTGATGGATTATTTGAGGGATGCAATAATCATGCTCCACAATCATTTGAATTTCTAACTGCAATGAGTTTAGACATAGTACACTGCAGACAAATGTTCCCTTTCAGTCTTGGTTTCATGTTTCTATTTGTTTTATTGAAATTAACTGCGGTTGATTCTGGTCATGTGCGAAAGTGATAGAAGATAAAACAAGCTTGGAAAGAATTCAGATATATTCCAGAATTTGAGCTTATCCCTTCAAATTATTTTTAACATTCACAAAATGTGGTTCTCCTACCTTAAGGTATGCATCATTAATTCAAATAAGAATTGGTTAATTAGTTTAGGGCTACAGTACATTCCTCACATAGAGTGGTAACAGCAGGGAAAACAGACTATTCATCCTAGCAGTCCGTGCTGGGGTTTATCAGTCAAAATATATGTGAGGATTAGTGAAGAAGAGAAATGGAGTTTATATTTGTGCATTGAAAGGACAGGTTGCAATTTCCCACAGAACAGTACTGCAGTAGACATTGGACAGTGTTGTTTAAAAGCTTGTTCTGAATGGGAATGTAAGTAATATGGAAAATTTATGGTTTTCTGATATCAGTGAGGATTACTAAACACAGAGATAGGGGATAGGGCAGCTAATCAAAGTTAGGTGAGAAGATCAACCCTGATCTTATTGAATGGCGGAGCAGGCTCGAAGGGCCGAATGGCCTACTCCTACTCTTGCTCCTAATTCTTATGTTCTTATGTTCTTAGATATTTATTCATCATCTGAACAAGTGTGACATCCTCAATCTGTGTGTGGACTGTAAATATGACTCAATGGCTAGTTCATTGAGCCCATTGAGAAGAGAGTATGTGTGGTATGGGGCAGTGGGAGGGGTTCTGCCTTCAGCACAACAGTTGATATATTAATTATGATAAAGTAATAAATTTCAGTGATGTATTTATTCCCCCTCAATGAACGTATTTCAATATTTAATTTTTTGCTCCTTGGGGGAATGTCGGTATCCAGTCAAGTCTGCTATGGCGGTGTCAGTGATCTAGTTCCTAAGACAGGCAGGACTCCGAGGCAATACAGATCGGCCAGCCTGGCTCATCAACAGGACTCAGACAGGCAACCCAGTCACTGTGAGCATGGAATCTTCCCATTCAGCTCCAATTAAACCTGCAAGCCTGAGTCCTAATTGGTAGGGTGGCCCTAGTTGGACAAGCAGCAGGAAACTTGCCAGTGCTGTCAAAGGCAAGCCATGTGGTTTTCGCTGGCGAAATTCCAGCAATACTAAATTGCACTTTCTGCATCCTGAAGCCTTGGCTCTTGCCAACCTGTAATTGATACCTTGGAATTAGATGAAGGGGAATTTCCCTCTAGGGTGAGAGAGCACATTCCATTCCAGACACAGGAAACCGTCCATGTGTAAGTGGCATACGTATATCGAACTCGCAGTCTGGTTTGGTTATTGTTAAGCATGGTGCTTGTGTGTGACATCTAGCTGAGCAAAATCATTGCAATTTTCACTTCAATATTACCAAGAATTCTGATTATTGACATTTTCCAGCAAGGACTTTGGAACCAATCAGCCTGAGCCCCTTTTGCAATGTGAACTCAGTGACATTTAATCCTACAGTTTGTATTATAGATTCTCTATAGCAAAACAAAAGTAAACAAAAACCTTAACATAAAACTCAATAAAAAAAAATTCTACCCTATTTTCCTCTTGTCTGGGACATTTCTACACAGTGGTAATATCCTTTTGTCTGGGACAGTTCCAGAGCATTTTACTCCTATCTGAGATATATCCACATTATTTTCCTTATAGAATGGGACATTTCTGCAGTATTGCATGCTTGGCTAGGGCATTGAGCTGTGAACAGGTGGTCATGTTAACTAGGGTCATGAAATCATTCAGTGCTTCATCTGATTGAAATTATCTGACATCAAGGACTGGATGAGCATAAATTTCCTGCAGTTGAATGTTGATAAGATGGAAGCCATACTCCTTGGTTCCTGTTATTGTCTTCTCTCCTGCAGCTCTGATCTCCTCAATCTCCCCTGCCTTTCTCTCAGACTTAATAAAATGGTACATAATCTGGGTGTCAGGCTGAATCCCCAGGTGTACTTCCTACCCCGTATCCAGTTCCTGATAAGAACAGCGTTCCTCTACATCCATAACATCTGTTGCCTCCGACCATATCTCACGCCCAACGCAGCCAAAACCTTCATCCATGCTTTCATCATCTCCCATCTCAACAATTTCAATGCCCTCCTCACAGGTACCCCAGTCTTTGCAAAGCTATACCAGCTCTCTGTCACAGAATGGATCGACTTCCAAGTCCCTCACACTAAACTACAAATATTTTTGTACCTGGCACCTCACTACCTGCCCGACCTCCCCAGCCCACTATCTGATACATCTACTCAGTTAGCTCTGGCCTCTTGCTGTTCCTCATCCCTTCTGCTCTGTGTTTCCAGACATTGTTGGATTGCCCCTTTTTAAAATTTTGTATGATATCTGAAGACCTTCTTCTTCAAATGTGCCCCTTCTCCCAGGCTCAGAGGCAGGCTTCGCTACTTTAAGCACTCCCAACATGCACAAAAGACTCTTTATATATGGAAATTGCTGTTTGTTCTTCTAAATCTTACAAACTACAGAAATAACTTGCATTTATAGAGCGCCTTTCAGCTAACAGAAGATTTTGAAGCATTTGCTTGCCTCTAGCACGTAGCTGCTTAAAAGTAAATTGTAACGTGGCCAGATTTTTTACCTCATATTTTACTTAATTCCCCTATTGGCTGCCTGAGAATCTTGCCTCTTGAAATCATTGCTGTCTTACAGTCAGAGAAAACTCTGCTTTTCCACAAGAACCAAGTGATGACTTAACATATGTGACCGAGGACAACAGCAGCTTATAAAGTTCCTAGCACGTACAGCATGCTAAAGTCAATTTAAACCTCCAAAACACTCTTTGCACTTACTTAACAGGAAGCCACTTTAATTTGACCTTCACACAATAAAACATGTGCTAATATTTACAGAACTGCATTTCTGTGTACATCTCAATGGCTTCCGAAGCTCTGAGCGAGCTATTGTCAAAAATTTGTGGGGTCCTGGTTCCTTCACATTTTTTCTAAATCAGATACAGTGGCAAATTTTGCACACCACATAAATACCGCATGTTTAATGCACTTATCCATTTAAAATTGTATGGATAGAAATGATTGGAAGGAATACTGATAACTATCTTCATGTCTGGCTTTGTTTAGACCACTAATTGTATGCCTGTGCTGCAAACAATGCTAAACAAGCCTTTAGTTTTCATGGGACCTCAACAACCTCTGCATTTCTCTTCCTTGTGGTTAATTATTGTGAACTATCTGGTGCTTCCTTACACCAAGGACTCAGCTGTTAATAGATACACTGCAGAATACAGATGAGGTACCTCAGATCTGACTGCAGGGCAGTGGTATAGCAAACCCCAGGGACACTCAAGTTACTTTGTTCCACATGCTTCAGCATTAGCATGGCAAATTAACAGCCAACCATCTGGCACATCTTATACAGGGCTTGTGGAGGGAGTACAGAGAGTGCAGGAGTACTGTAGAGTTAAGTATTGACAACTGGATATTATTTTAACAGCACAGTGAAGCCCCAAACGTACTGATATCATTACACAAATATGAAAACTGCACTATACACTGGTATACACCACCCGCCTTCTCTGATCTCCTCCGTAAAATAAACCCACCACCTGCTCCCTTGATCCCATCCCTACCTCCCTCCTCATCTCTCAGCTCCATCTTCTAGTCTCCCTCCTAACTGCTGACATCAACCTCTCCCGATCCACCAGCACCATCCCCATTACTCTAAAAACTGCTGTCATCACCCCCACCTTCAAAAAAATTCTCTCAACCCATCCCTCTCACTCTATAACTCATTCTCTCGACCCCTCACTCTCTAACTATCACACCATCTCCAACCTCCCATTGCTCGAAGCGCTCTGAGACGCCATCCGGCGTGGAGGGTGCTATATAAATCAAAGTTGTTGTTGTTGCTCTCCAAGGCCCTGGAATGAGTCGTTGCTTCCCAACTTCACTCCTTTCTCTCTCGCCACTCCCTCCTCGAACACCTTCAATCTGGCTTCCACGCTGCCCACAGCACGGAGACAGCCCTAGTCAAAGTCTCTAATGACATTCTTAATTCTCAACTGAAGACCTTTCTTTTCGACCGCGCCTTCGGTCATCTTTTTGCCCCTGGCTCGGGCCCAAGATCTGTTATTGTGAAGCACTCTGAGACGCTGTCCGGCATGGAGGGCGCTATATAAATCAAAGTTGTTGTTGTTGTTGACATCTGTGACCAGGGTTCTCACTGTCTCCTTGTCCTTCTCGACCTCTCTTCCGCCTTCGACACTGTCGATCATTCCATCCTTCTAAACCGCCTCTCCTCCCTCCTCAATCTCCATGGACCTCCCTTGCCTGATTCAACCTCTCTCATCACCTACACTTTGTTGCCACCAACGGTTTCTCTTCCGGCCCCCGCACTGTCACCTGTGGTGTCCCCCAGGGATCTGTCCATGGCCCCTTTTCAACATCTACATGCTCCCACTTGGTGACATCATCCGCAGACATGGGTTAACTTCCACATGTATGCAGATGACATCCAACTCTATTTCTTTGCCTCTACCCTCGACTCCAGGACTACCACTGTCCTGACTGTCTGTCAGATACCAAGTCCTGGATGAGAGCAAACTTTCTACAGTTGAATGTCAAAAAGACCGAGACTCTAATGATTGACTCGCGCCAGCGCCTTTTTGCATCAGACCCTGGCTGCATCAACCTCCATGGTTGCACACTCGACCTCACCAAGCCAGTCAGGAACCTAGGTGTCTTGTTCGACCCTCAATTATTTTTCCTCCCCCACATCCAAGCAATGACTCACTCTGCCTTTCCCCACCTCTGCAACATTGCCCGACTCCACCACTGCATCACTCCCAAAGCCACTGAAACCCTCATCCACGCCTTCATTACATCCTGGCTCAATTATACAAATGCCTTGCTGGTCGGCCTTCCCAATTCCTCCCTCCACAGGCTACAGATCCAGAACTCTGCGGCCCATATCCTTTACCATTCCAAACTCTGTGACCTCTATTTCCCCTATCCTTGCCCGACTCCATCATCCAAAGGTTCCAATGCAAGATCCTAGTCCTCACATTTGAAGCCCTCCACAACCTCACCACACCCTACATCCGTGACCTTCTATCCCCTTACCAACCTACCCATCCCCTCCCTTCAGTGGGCTCTGGCCTGCTCCATGTCCCCGACCCACCCGTCCAACAATTGGCGGTTGAGCCTTCAGCCATTCTGCTCCTAACTTCTGGAACTCCATCCCGAAGTCCCTCCGCCCTGCCCCCTCCCCAGCCTCCTTCAAGTCTTGCCTCAAGACCCCTCTTCAATGGACCCATCGGCATCTCCTTATCCCCCCTCCCCCCCCCCCACCCCACCCCTGTCCTCAGCTTCAGTCTGAAACAGTAACTGTCCAGCGCTTTAGGATGTCCGCCTGACATGAAAGGCGCTATGCAAATGTAATTTTGTTGTTATAAATGATGTCCTACAAATGTGGTTTGTGGGTTTTCTCATGTCATTTATTTTGGATAGCAGTGTCTAACCCATCCAGAATCCCATCACAATGTTTGAGATTATCCAAACCAAACTGAGAGTTCCATAGATCCCAGGCATACATGAAAATTCCACAGATATTTATTGGAATGGAACATGCCCTCTCTTCCTGGAGGGATGCATCCTATTTCCGGAGAGTATACGGCACAGGTTGGCTTGAACCAAGACTTGGGGATTCGAAAGTGTTCATTGGCATCCTGCTGCCTGAGTCTAACCAACTAAAATCACATAGCTTTCCATTAAAAGCGCTGTCTGGCAAACTTTCCTGCTGCTTGCCCAGCAAGGACCATCCTATCCACTGGGGCTTTGGCTTGAAAGATTAATGGTAGTGGAATGGGAAAAAGTCCCTGCCTCCAGTGTTTGGTGTGCCCTTCAAAGTCATGTCGGGCCAGCTATGCTTCACTTCAGCAGTGTTCTGGAATACTGCAGACTCACTTGGCTCACGCTCCTCAGGCTTGCCATGTCCTTCCAGTGCAAACGTTAGAATAGAATGAGCAAGTTCTGATATTTCATTGTATTTCGTAGTTACAAAATACTTGCTTAACACTATTAAACATTTCTATAATTGTTTACATGTACTTTGAGTATAATGGCACCTATCGAAAAGATAGGCGAGTTTCTCCTAGTAATCTTACAGATAAATTTGCAGCAAATTGTTATGGTAAATTGGCTACTATATTCACCTACAAAGCACACGATCAATACACTTCACAGTGAAACGCTGTAAGACACCTCAAAGTGAAAGGTGTAATATCAAACACAACAATTTTTTTTCATTTGGTCAGGGTACAAAGTTACTTATCCTCTCAATATGCTTTTTCCCCTTTATCTCTTCAATTCATCATTGTACATTTGTTTCTCTGTTTTCTTTGCTCTATCTGATCATTTGTGATTGCCAGAGATTTTTCCCACTGCATGGGCTGCATTAATTCATACAAATGTCTGTTGCAATCCATTTCACAATCGATTTCTTCAGTTTAAAGTTGTAACAAAATAATACAGCAAATATACTTTCAAAGGGTGTTTCTAGTGCTAATGTGCAAGGGTGTGTATAAATGGGCAAACTGGGCATGGTCCTCACACTGCACTGTGTTTTAAACCGGGATGAAATATTAAACCAAAGTGTCAACTGCTGTTCAGGATGTTGAAGATTCCATGGCACCACAATTACTTTGTAAGTCAAGTCACCCACAACATGTAACTTCCAATATTTACTTCAGTGAGACAGGCTGTGTGTGCATTTCACCAATTCACATTTGCTGGATTTTAGGGATGAACTTTTAAAGAGAGTTTTAGTCCATAGGTTGTTGGGTCAGATATTCAGATCCAATGAATTTCCAATTTTACAAAGACGACTACCAAGTGCTGAATGAATGTTGAAACAGGAAAGGGTTAACAGTAAAGTTAATATGATATTGAAATATCCATTCGTGGGGATGGAGTAAGAAAGGGATTTTGGTGTGATTATTGATCATTCACTGAAGATTTCTACCTAATGTGAAACTGCTTTCAGCAAAATACATTAAATACTAGGTTACATCTCAAGGGCATTTGCCAATAAGTCAAGAGAAGCTGTGGTAACGTTATTTGGATCAGTTATAAAGCTACATTTGGAATAGTTCAAGCAGGTTTCAGTATCTGAACATCAGAGAAGCTCACAATTAAAAGAACTCCAGTGTTACGGTATATGTAGTACATCTGCTGAAATGGCTGTATACTTTATTCCTCTAATATTAGCGCCAAACGGTTCGGAAGCCAGTTTAGCCTGTTCTGGACTGTTTAGTTCAGAACAGGCTAAATGGCAGTCCACAATAAGGGAGGCAGGGTACAATACTGTAGTATGATTCCCTACATTCATTCAAATTATACATAAAGAGAAATGTTGTTGAGGTTTATGAATTTTAAGCTTTTCAAATCAGATAAAAAATTGCCAAGATCCTACTTTTAACATCTTGCAAAATTGACATATATTTAAATGTGTTTTATGCTGTAAAAATAAACAACAGTTAAATCAAAACCAGAGGATGGCCGTTGCTGCTGTAACTTTCAGTGTGGGTGGTCTCAGAGGAATGCAGCTCTGTGTTATGCGAGGAAGTGTGCTGTACAGAAGGAGAGAGAGAGGCATTGGGCTCATTCGTGTCCGCTATCGTCCCTGACCCGTCTTATAGGAAACATCCGAAAACTGAAGCAGGCAGGATGCTGAACACACTGAATTGTATAGAATTTCAATTGCAATTTTTATCAAAGAAATAAGTAAGGAAGAAGGCACGTACCAGTTTTTTTGTAGTGTAGTAACTATATATTTTTGGGCGAACAGAGCAGACAATTTGTGCACAAGAAAGTTCCATGAAGTGAATGAGCAATTTTATCTGGGGTATTATTGGGACGACACCAAACAAAACTCTTCACTATTTGAGTAATGCTGTGGGATCTTAAAGTTCCATATTAATAGGCGGATAGGACCCTTGTTTTCGCCCACAAATATACAGTCAATTTTCCTACTCTTCTTCGTCCTGCCCTGACCCCAAGCTCTTGCCCCTACCTAACTGTGCAGCGCCTTGGGACGTCCTCTCGACGTGAAACGCGCTATATAAATGTAAGTTTTGATTGATTGGTTGATTGATATCTTCCAAAGGTTTCTCCTCAAACCCCCGCACAGTTTCTCACAGCGTCCCCCAGAGCTCTGTCCTCAGCCCCCTCCTTTTCACCATTTACATGCTCCCTCTGGGCGATGTCATCCGCAAACATGGGGTAAATTTCCACATGTATGCAGACGACACCCAGCTGTACCTTTCTGCCTCATCCCTCAACCCCCAGACCATCGATGTTCCGACAGCATGTCAGTCCGACATTGAGTCCTGGACGAGGGACAACTTACTCCAATTGAACGTGAGTAAGACCGAGGCCCTCCTGATTGGCTCAAGCCAGCGCCTCCGCACATCGGGCGCTGCCAGCCTCAACATCCAAGGCTGTACTCTTCACCTCACAAAGCCAGTCAGGAGCCTCGGCATCACGTTCGACCACAAACTCTCCTTCCTCCCCCACATCCGCGCCTTGACCGGCACCGCTTACTTCCACCTGCGCAACATTGCCAGGCTCCGCAACTACCTCAGCCCCCGCGCTGCCGAAACACTCGTGCACGCATACATCACCTCACGATTGGACCACGGAAACACTCTCCTCGTCGGCCTCCCCAGTTCCTCCATTCATAGGCTGCAGGCCATCCAAAACTCTGCAGCCCGTGTACTATCCCGCACCCGCCTCCGCGACCACATAACCCCCACCCTCGCCCGTCTCCACTGGCTCCCCATCCTCCAGAGGATCGAGTTCAAGATCCTCGTCCTCACCTTCAAGGCTTTACACGGCCTTGCCCCGCCCTATTTAACTGATCTACTCTCCCCCTGTAAGCCCACCCGGACCCTCCATTCAGCAGGACTTGGCCTGCTCCAAGCCCCCCGCCCGAACCTCCCCACCATCGGAGGCCAGGCCTTCAGTTTCTCCGCTCCCACCCTGTGGAATTCCATCCCCGAATCCCTCCGCCTTGTTTCTTCCCTTTTCTCTTTCAAGGCCGGTCTAAAGTCTTTCCTCTTCGACCGTGCCTTTTGTTTCCCCCCGAATTTTTCGACCTCCCCTACGTGTTTCACCCCTTCCCGAACACTCCCCTCCCAGCTCAGGTCACACGCCTCCTGTGCAGCACCTTGGGACGTCCTCCCGACGTGAAAGTCGCTTTATAAGTTTAAGTTGTTGATTGATTGATTGATTGTTTTACCACTTCATCAAAGTATAATGTAGCAACTAGAGAGAGGAACTAAAAGAACATTTAGTAGGAACTACTTCACGTAGAGTGTAGTGAGGTAGTGTAACTCGCTGCCTGAAGTGCTGGTTGAATATAATAATAATCCTTGCATTGTACGTCTTCTAGACATCTCAAAGCGCTTCACAGAATATACTTTTGAAGTGAATTCACTGTATGTTTGCGGCAGCCAATTGAGCACAGCAGTGTCCGACAAATAGTCATGGATTGAAATGACCAATTTTACTATTGTGTTTTTTTAAGGGATTATTATTAGGTGTAATTATTGAATCAAATAAGTAGATGCATTCGAGAAGAACCTAGAATAGAATGGTTTGGCAGGGAGCAAGGAGTGGGTGCAGGCTCATGTGAAGTGTAAACATGAACTGGTTGGGTGGAGTGACTAGTTTCTGTGCTGAATATTCTTTGTAAATTTTTATTTATTTGTAAATCCAAAGTACAGTACAATACTTCCAACAATCTAGCACTCCCCCAAATCATCAACATAGACTATATGAGTTCCAGGTGCTGATGTGGAGCTGGAACCCACAAACAATAGCCCGTTTACTCACCTCCCCAGGGCCTTAGTAAATACATTGAAATAAATCATGTATCTCTAACAGTCTGGTGCAACATCATTTACCAGCTCCAGGTAGGGATTCACTTGGGTACACATTTGAAAGTGGATTTTGTTTTGCAACAAGCAGCTGTAAGAGTAGGTGGATATAGGTATCACAGTTTCTGTGCACTGAATTGAATTGGGTTTTGTTATTGTGGTAAGTTATTTCTGGGACTCACACCAGAATTTTTCAGCAGCTCCAAGACAATATTCTGTGAACAAATAAGGAGTCGGGTCAAATGTTCAGCCTATGCTAAAATATTGGACAGGTGGCAAAGGCTTTAAAAGTGCCTCTAGGCTTATAATCATGCAAAGCACCCTGTTTCTTTGGGTTTCCTATTACTTTCAAGAAATTATATTTTGTTGAGAATCCCTGTTTTGTGCCTTCAAGCATACATGTCAAAAAGCAAAACTAAATTAATCCCGACTGTTTTAAATATACAGAAAGAGCAACATCAATTGCTTGGAATTGTAAATCTCCTTCTTGACTGATATTTGCATTCAGGTCTTCTCCCAGGTTTGGCAGGTGCTGGTTTGTGTTAGGAAGGTATTGTTGGCTGGTGTGACAGTCATTCCTGCTGCAATGCTGAAAACTCCCATTAAGAAGAAAGAGAAACAGTAATGTATCCATAGTTTATGGCTGTGGGTTCATTTGGCCCACCATCTGGGAGGAGGTTCAATCATGAAGTGAAGAGAAAAGTATTGAATACATTTTAAAAAGGACTGCAAATTGTACAAAATGTGTCACCACAGGTAGGAACTTCCACCAATATTTTTCATCTCGCTACCAGTATTTGGAGCAACAGGTTTTTTTTCTTCAATCATCAGAAATACTTTGTCCACCCACGAGAAGGACTGATATGTCATAAGTGGCAATCGACTTTAAAGCATATCCTGTAAAGCGCTAACAGACATCCCGATGACATGATATAGCACTATATCAAATGCAAGGATTATTATTACAGTAGAAGCCCGTTTATCCGTGAGTCAATGAACCGGCACTTCCGTATAATTGGCATGCCAAAAAAAATAGTTCCCATTCGATAAACCGGAACTTATCCAGAACAATAGCAGTGGAGCATTTGTAAATGCATAAATATTAACATAATAACAGAATATTGTATTGTACTTATTGTTAAAACTACTCTCTTGGGGTTTTCACCTTTGCTGGTAGATGCTGCGCTTGAAACCATGATGCTGTGGTTGAGGTTTATAGTCCAGCGATTCTTTTTAAAATGGAGGACGCCAAGCGGGTGAAAAAAAAGAGCGCGACTTTAAAGCCTTACTAGCAGCAAGCTGATAACCCTAGCCGATACCCCACATTGTCGCGCAGGTACAGTATTTTGGTTTGCCGCTAGTAGAATCTAGGCCTTTCGGCTTGCTGTTAGTAAAGTCGCATGACTTTAAAATCGTGCTGCCGTTTTTTTCACCCACTTGGCATCCTCCATTTAAAAAAGAATCGCTGGACTGTAAACCTCAATCAATAAAGGTGAGAAGGGCAAGAGAGTAGTTTTAACAATAAGTACCAATACAATATTCTGTTATTATCTGTTATTATTTAGTCTGGTGTGTATGGTGTGTGTTAAAAGAACTTAAATTTTTTTGTGGTGGGTTTTTGGCCGTGGGCCGCCTGAATATCCAGCAGACGCTTTAACCGGCATTGGCCAGGTCCCACAGGTGCCGGATAAACAGGCTTTTACTGTACATCTTTATTCTGTCTGGTGTTGTCAAGTGAACTCACAAGTTAAATAAGCTCATCTGTTTTCACTGTGTGTTCTGGTGTTAAGTGTAAGTAAAACGGCAGTGTAACAACAACAACAACAACAACAAATTACATTTATAGAACGCCTTTCACGTCGGGAGGACGTCCCAAGGCGCTGCACAGGAGGAGTGTGACCCGAGCTGGGAGGGGAGGGTTTGGGAAGGGGTGAGACACGAAGTGGAGGTCGAAAAATTCGGGGTGGAACAAAAGGCACGGTCGAAGAGGAAAGTCTTCAAACCGGCCTTGAAAGAGGAAAGGGAAGAAACGAGACGGAGGGATTGTATAATGGGTATAACATTCTTTACATATAATATAGCATCTTTCATATCAGGAGGATATTTTCAAAGTACAGTAAAAGCCTGTTTATCCGGCACCCTCGGCTACAGTTAATCGGGTCACGGATAAACAGGCTTTTACTGTATACTGTAATATTTAATGAATGTGTACTTTATAGGTGGATAGAGCAACCAATTTTCACAAAGCAAATGGCCCATAAATAGCCCTGAAGTGAATAATCAATTTTATCATTGAATTTATCATTTTATCAAGGGACTGTTATCAGGATAAAACTCCCTTCTCTTTTTCAATAGTGCCATGGGATCTGTAACATCTACCTGAACAGGCAAATAGACTTCAATGTCCAACAATGCAACACTCCTCGGAACTGCATTGAAGAGCTATTGTAGACTGAGCTCAAGTTACCCACAAAATACACAGTCAATCGACTTTAAAGCATATCCTGTAAAGTGCTATGAGACATCCCGATGATATGATATGGCACTATATCAAATGCAAGGATTATTATTATGTAAGTTATTCTTTACCCACAGGGTAATTAATGACTGGAACAAATTGCCAGGAAAGGTCAAGGAGACTAAGACAAAACAGCTCTGTGATGGGAGCATTGTATTCTGGATAGATGAGATCAAAATAGCTGAGTATCTTTTTTATCTAAACCAATCTTGTGACTTTATTTTAAGGCATTGGTAACAAAGCATTATATATTAGGGCATTTTAAAGTTTGCAGAGACTACATTTCATGCAAATTCCTTAACTCTTGCATCCATTTGTGTGGAATCAATTGCTGAATTCGGTTAATATTTAATGAGAAAAGATTGAGTGCTGCAAATAGAATTAAGCAAGATAATAGAGAATTGGTTTGGCAAAGAAATATCAAATAGAAAATTGTGTATGAAAAAAATTATGAGTTGGAAGAATGAGAATGAATAATGAGAAAGGTGAATGAGACCTCTAAGAGAATAAGCCGTGATGGAAGATAGTATTTATTATAATTATTTTGTTCCTTTCAAAAACTCCTTCACGTAATTCACATTTTGCTTATCTCAGCGCCTCACATAAATTAATATTCACTGTCAACAATGATAGGATTTTGTGTTTTGTTGCCGAAAGAGTAAATATTTGTTCTGTGATATGCAAAGGGCAGCAATGTCTCCTGGAGTTCTTATTTCCGATTTGAAGCTCAATTTTGACTTGTTATAGCATTTTTTTAATGCTAGTCCATCCTAGCTGTTAACCTTGTTAATGCGAAGCCTGAGTTACAATTGCAAGCAAAATTTGGCACTTCCGATGAATTCAGATTTGGAACAGTTCAGGTCAGATCATTTGTTATTCCGCTCTGTGGATTTTCACAAAATAGATGAGTGCAGTGCACATAAACAACACATATTAAATCCAAGGATTCTCTGCAAATATCTTACCAGAGTGATTTTAATATTGGGTCACCTGGTAAAGTGTTGCACAAATTGAGTGTTTAAATAATTACCTCTTAATACATTACTAGTCTGAGACTACAGTGACTACAATGGAAAATATACACTTGGTAGATTTATGCTTGATGTTAAAATGTTTGCTACTCCTGAAAATTAGGTCAAAAGTAACAAACCTGTTATTTTTTGAAAGCTTGCCGGTCCTCTGGAAGATAGCAGGATTCCCATTTTATTCCACAATCAGGATTACCTTGCAGCCTAAATCCTTTCTTATGAATAGATTAAAATGGATATTCTGTCATCATCCATTCTGCTTGTACCACAAGTAAATCGTTTGGGGACAGTTATACTACATACAGGGAGTAATTCAAGCCAGATGTCTGTGCTTGACCGATATGAACCAGCAAACTGGAGTTTCAGAAAGTTTATTAGTTTGTTTAGCACCAGCTCGAGCCCAACACTGTGAAACAAGCCAGTATGAAACTGTCTGCCTGAGGAGCTTTCATACTGGTTCTCTGAATTGGGTTGGGACCTCGGAAACTGCAGTTAACTGCAGTTACATTACAGAGGTTGTGTTGATTCGACCTAAAAATCGTTTTGAATCTGCACAAACTGTGCAGTGTAACTGGGTCATTTGACGCATACACTTGTGTTAAAGGACTTAAAGCAAATTTCTTTGTGTCTGAAAACTATGCTTCTCAAAACATGGAAGAGAGATGACAGAATTAGGAAACTAATGCAGCATTTTTGCAACCTAGAAGTGAATTGCTGTTTCTACATCAGAATGTGTTCCAACAATGTTAACTAATACAATTGGGATGAACGATGAAACCAGCGCTCCAAATGGAACTTAACTCAACTGTCACTGGATGAAGTACAGCTCACCGGGCGGGCTAGTTATGCTGTTATGGGATGCTTCTGAAGGCTTAGCCATATCTCATTTCAGGCTGCTAACTTCACTGCAGTTCCTTATGAATCTCTTATGGGATGTTACCCTGGTGAAAGGCACTATACAAATTCAAGTTGTTGGTGTTGAATCTGAAACAAGCCTTATGATCAGACTAATGTCTTATGGCAGTGCCTATGCTTTTTAACGGAGCTAGTATTGGTGTTACTTAGCGCTGTGATACAATGTCAACCCCTTGGCCACTCCGGTACCATTGTGGGGATTTTATGAAAATCGCATTAAACTAGAGTTGCAAAAGAGCGACAATTCACTTCCAAAGAATTTTGGTTGGTACATTTCCCCTACCACATATTAAAGATACTTTCTTTGTAGTCTAGCAGTAGTATGAATGTTGCAGCAAGGAGTTTATCAAATGTAGTATTGCAACAAGAAACAAACAAATTGCTCATTTTAGTGGTTTCTCTTGAGTGGACCCGATGTGACCATTCCTATAAGAATTATATATATACTGTGTACATATAGCACTTCAAAAAATGTAAATGAGGAAATAGCTCTTTAAAATTTGCTACTTTCATTCAATGCATAGTCCTAAATCTGACACATGGGCACTAAAGTGCAGCTGAGGCAGATTCTAATTTGATTCTGAATGTTTACCTGGCAGAGTCAGCCTTCACATTATGGTGCTGAACAGATTTCTAGAAGCATGGTGTTTGGGACGGCACTTAGCATCTGTGTGTCGATGAAAATCACTACAATTAAAATCCACCACAATGGATTTGCATGATACACTTGAAGCAATCTACCTATACAAGCAAACAAATCATTTGGATCCTCAAGACTGAGCCACAAGACATTCATTCCATGTGTGACTGCTTAGATCAGCCATTGCAAGGAAAGTTATTTTCATCGGCCACTTTTACACATATATTCATTTTCCAGAAAAGAAGCTGCCTGGATTGCTGCAGGAACAGTAGGTGGAAACGCACAAACTCCAGCAAATTATTGGTGATGCCACCAGTTTAGCGGGCAGCCAAACAGCAGAGTAAGCTCTTTTCCCAGTGAGTTTGTAAACTGCTAGTTACATGATTATTTATTCATGGTCTTAAACCCACAATATAATTATTCAAATCACTTTTGATGTGGCTTTTGCATGAATAGTTCCTAAATTCGTGTCAGTTAATTTCGTGTGCTCAAATAGCATGGACAGTTAATTGGCACAAATTAAACAGTTACCGCACAGCTGTGCCCTCTGAGCTCAGGTCCTCAGCCTCCTGAGCTGTTTGCTTGCTCTTTCGACTCACTGGAAACACCTAAGAGAGAAAGAGATGATGAGGGCGACCCAGCACCTTCGTGCTATCATTCAACTCGAATAATTTGATTGAATTTATTTCGCTGACTTGTGGAGGCTGTCCAGGGATGCTGCCATTTTCCATTTGCACAAAGGATCACTACCGTTGTGTTATCCCGTGGGTGTCATTCACAGATTTGACATGGATAAACACAGAGATGTAACACCTACAATCACAAACATTGGCATTTTCCACCTGCTTGTACAGCCTCCTGAGAGCAACGCATAAGAGCGCCCACATTTTTGACAGACTGTTGGCACTTCCAACATTTTCAACAAAACCGATCTCCTTCAGAGGAAATTATACATTCATTCAACTTGATTGTAGCTCATAATTTCCATGAAGCTATTTTAATCTCCATTAATCATAATTTACGAGAGTGTGTGATTTGGTGAAGGTTGTGGATAATAGCACTGTCATAATAATAATAATGCCACTGATGGTGCTGATAAAATAGATGAAATGTTAGTCTTAAACATGTGAAAGGGAACAAGCCCAGCAGAGGTCTGCGATCTGAGATCCTCCCAGATACATCATGACCGTGATTGCTGTCGAAATGCCCGAAACGGCTTGTATCTGGGAGGATCTGTTTCCTGGTCTGTTTCCTGGGACCTCTCATGTGGTGTTAATACCAATAATTATTTAAGATTTCTTCAAATGTTCAGAAATTGGCCCTCTCCATGCCGCCGCTTTGCTCTTAACTTCGCTACCCAGAAGTCAATTTGTAAACTTGAAATTGTGCTTTATGATGTCCCTAAACCTCTTTCACAGACCATTCAGGTAGTATTTTCCTTCATTCAGCCCTGAGTAAATTACTGCCTTTTCTTTGTCAGTCAAGGGTTCTGCACCTTCACCAAAATGACTTGAAACCCAGTAGTTCCCTCTCTGCATAGAAATGAATCCTGAGAATCATATTTTGATTTTTCTGAATGATGGGATGCTTCATGCCATGGAATCATGGCTATAAGAAACTGAACTAAGGCGTCCAAAAGTCTGAGACTGTATTGACACTCCATTAGTAGTCTCCTCCCGTGAAATGCGCTCTACAAATGTAATTTTCTTGTTGTTGTTGTTATATTGAGATTTGACACTGCATTACAACGTGGACATTATAGTGTGTAATACAAGACAGAGACCTTTATTTTTTATTCACAAAAAAAGCAGAAAGATTTATAAATTTATAGGAAAATTTCTAATCTGGAAATGTTTCCAAAATTCTACATTACCTATTTTCTGTTATAATAAAAATAATAATAAGAATACTTGCATTGCTATGTCTCAAAATGTTTTGCTGAATTTATTGTAAACTGAATTAACTGTGTATTCTGTTGGCAAAACGTGGCAGCCAATTGTGTACAGCAGTGTGCCATGGTTCAGTTGTGGATTGAGCAACCCTAATTTTTTTTGGAGGGATTATCACCCCAGAAAGTTTATCCTTCATTTACTGACTTCCAGTGTTTGTACACTCAACAAGATAGGTTTGCATTTAAGAGAAAGACACACATAATGTTCTTCACAGACATGTGGTGCTAAAATATTGATTAAGTCTGTAAAGTGTTCTGTAGTGACTCAGCATTTAACTAGTGATATCTGTTAAGAATCAAGGTGCGGACAGGAATAAAGGAAATGATATGGTGTTGGGGATCACGTTGGATGAGATAGGATAGTTGTTTTTATTGTTGTTGCTTAATAAATTGTATCATAGGCTTAGGCCATTAGGCCCTTAAATTCTATGCTTGTGCTGACTTCACCGGCAATATTCTGAACGTGGTACTGTTATCCCAGTTCCTTGCTGTTTCCCCTATGTCCTTTACCCTATACCCTTTCTTCCATACTCGTTTCAGATAGCTTCGCTTGAAATGGGCCTTTTATTCTCTTGAAATGTTGTTACGGCCTCAGCTTCTACAGACACTTGTGATAAATCATTCCAAATTCTAATAATGCTCTGCACAAAAACAATTTTCGAAGCCTCTCCTTAACTCTTCAAATATTTCACTTTTAAAGTGAAGTATTTAATCCGGATGATCTATATCACTCTGGCATCTTTGGCATTTTGTTACACTGAATTACATTGTCCTCTAGGAGGTATTAGGCAATGCACAGGGAATATATTTCAGTTTTATATTATGTTATTGAGTAGATCTTCCTTAGGGTTAAGCATTCAAAAGCAAAAGCTGATAAACTGCAGTAAAAAGATTCAAACGTGCAACAGAGTTAACTTGTTTTTCATTAAAAAGCATAAATTTATGCATTTCATTAAAAATAACTCAGGAAATGCTTTGAAATAAAACAAAAGAATGTGGTTGAGAAGACAAAGTAGCCATGACGTGATCAGGACAGGACCTAGCATCAGATTGCAACTGGATGTAAAGTAGCAACAAACTTTAATTTGATTCCACTATTGTCTGTCACCTTAGTGACTGTGGGACAATGACATTTCCCTATAGTGGAACAGTCATTTGAGAAAAAGCACAGGTGCCTCTTTGTGAGTTACAAAAGATAGTGAATGGTGCTGGAAGAAATGAGTATTAAGTTACAGCACTATTAAGTGTCACTTAAGTTGTTTGCCAAATGAAGACTTCCCCTCTGCATGCATTCTCTGACTGCATCTGAAACTTCAATCCATAGCAGAGGGGTGTCAGATTTAGCTTGTAGCTTTCAGGACTCCGTTTTACTTAATGGTTCCATTATACTTTTAATGATGGTTGTACTGCGGGCTCAGAATCTGGAAAATGGCCCAGTTAGGGTTACCGACATCAGTGTGTATCTATGAAGCTTCTTGAATAAAGCCTGCCTCACTGTTATTTGCAGACACACATACATTTTGCACTACAGGAGTATCTAATGTTAAGGACATGGAATCGATGAGTCCACTAACTGCTCACTCAGAGTAACAAGGTTTGCTGAAATAATAACATTCTCTGCATTTCTAAGAAATTACTTTTATCAAGTGTTTTGAGATATTTTCAGGTGCTTTTTTTGTATTAAATGTGAGTATTTCTTATTTGTTACTTACTGCAATTTAGCTTTTAATTGTTTTTAATAAGTGAGCCCTTTTTGCCTTCTGGTCAGTTGGACATTGAAATATCCTGTCCTACTCTTTACTGGGGGATCAGGAAGTTTCTCGATGGAGTGCTGTGGCATCGTGGTTGTTTTGCAAGTGTGAGCACCTGGGTTCGATTGCCAGGCAGGGTGAAACGTTAGGCAAGGTTCTTTACTCCACATGCCTCTGTTTACCCAGCAGTAAGTAATAATCTAGCAGCTATTCAATTGGCGGATTGCTTTTCCTGGAGTAATAATCCCTTGAAAAATCAATTAATAATTAATAATTCAGCCTCTCAATCCACAACTGTTTGTGGGACACTGTTGTGCTCAATTGGCTGCTGAGTTAAGTCCACAGAATACCCAGTCAATTCAATTTTCAGTATATCCTATGAAGCGTTTTTGAGAATTCTCAATGATGTGATAAAGTGTAAGAATGATTATGTATTATTAAACTGCTTGCTGTTTGATCTTTAATAGGGTTTCCTGACCTTTGATTAGCAATTTACTACCTGCACATTTCATAAAAGGGAAATGTTATTGAATCAGAACAAATCTAGATTGTGGATATTACCAATTCCACATCCAGTGAATCTCTATAAATTGCCATTTTTTAACGCTATTGATCAATTTTACATCTTTGAAATAGCATCCACTTTTTGGGGCTCTCACCACTTGCCATCCTAATTATATGAATCAAAGTCTGTTACCACAAAGAACAAATTTAGGATAGAAAGTCTCTTGAAACCGAGCGTAATATATTTCATAGCAGCTTACTATTTATTGGTCACCCAAGTAAAATAACCTATTGCCAAGAGTTGTAAATATGGGAAAGTGTCACAGAAGGGAACACAAAACAGACCCCATCACTGAATAGAAATAAGCATTCAAATGGGACTGAAACAGCAAGTGTGCTTTTCACCAATAAATACTCCATCTGTCTAGTTTCAGGAAGACATTACAAGCTGATACATATATATCACTTGTGTTGTGAACTAATGACTTTTTTTATTACATAGTTAATTTTCGAAGGCTTTTGTAGCAATGTTGCACTCAGTTTTTAAAGTGTTTATCAACAAATATTCCTATACCGGAGGCAAATAGTGCTTGCTATTTTGTAACATGTGCCGGGTTATTTTGATTCACTTTTTAGTTCGGCAGCTAAATAAAAGAACAACCATTTCTGTGAACAGCGTTGCAGTTCAAAAATTGTGATTGATTTTGTAGCTGCCAACTCCGGTTCATAAAGCCTCTCCCATTTGAATTGAAACAATGGTGAGATTTCTGAGTGAAACTAAGGTTGTCCTGGCATAAGTTCTTCGGTCAAAAGGAGCAGCAATGTAAACAACGGTGTACATGTCATTACCAATTCAAAAGATTCTAATGTGCATGGCAATTTTACACAGAAAGCTGGCCTGTTGGCTTTGCATAAATTTAACTGGAATGACAGCCTGGTCAAATCAAATGTAGAGGTAACATTAGCGGTATTTTTGTTGCTTTGTCTCAGCAGAGTGTAGCTTACTGGTTAGAGCACTCGCCTCCGAAGTGAGAGACCTAGGTTCGATTCCAGGCAGGGTGAAATATTGGGCAAGTTTTCTTACTCCACATGCCTCTATTTACCCAGTAGTAAGTAGAAACCTAGTAATTAGTCTATGTGTATCCTTCAGATGAGAAATTAAACAGGGTCCCTTTTGCTCGTTGAGGTGGATGTAAAAGATCTCAAGGCACCACTTGAAAAGAGAACCGAGTTTCTCCAGGATGTAACAATGCAAAGCACAGTATGTGATTCTCTAACCTATGAATCCGGAAATTACCGACAGAAAATGCAAAAAGCTTTGAATCCCACTCTCTGATTAGTTCTCTGATTTCAGTTTAAGCATCAGTTGAAGGGCTACAATTCATCTGATTCAGCTCTGTGGTGATAGAGGAGGTTAGTCAGATTTCTGATCACTGTGCAGAGACCCCTGCTGGATGTGCTTATGTGTGGATGTGCAGCCACTGGCCAGTAGCTGTGATGTCCTCACAGTTGAATAACCTGCCAATACTCACAGCCAAGGTTTACACACAAACAATGGCCACTTGAGTGAGGTATTGGAATGCGCACAGGGAAGCTTATCTGAGTGGAATGAAATTAGAGTTAAATGCTTTCAGAGAGGAGGAAGGGAGAACAATTGGTAGCAAAGGGACCCAAATGAAAATGTTTTGAAGTTTTGCAAAATATATTTTGAATTTTTTTAAAAAACAAACCAGGCATTTTTGTGAACAGTGTTAGTTTTGTTTGGTAGGTTTTGTAGCAATTAATCATTAGAAGCGTTGTGGTTGTCAGGCCTCACAAAAGGTAGTCTTGGCCAACAAAGAGGTTCTTTGTCACAAGGAATCACAGCACTGCTGTAGCCCACCACATCACTAAGGTTTCAGTTTGCATTTTCAATGATCTTCAGCTGTAAAACAAGTTTCTAACTGAGGGCTGATATAAACATAAAACGTGCACCACTGCTCTGTGTGTTCTTGACACGTACAAACACTCAGTTATAACAGCTGTTAATATTGTTCAAAACCGAGTATTTATTGGAAAATGTTAGTCTACATTTACCAGGGACAAAATGATCCTTAATCTTATGGAAATATGACAAAGCTTCCAATAAAAGTCCGTCTTAACACATTTTAGAATGGTGAAACTTTAGTTTATCATCACCAATTGTCACTTTGGCAGCACCCAATGTTCTGGTTTGATCTTCATCCTACATGGGGCAGGGTGGGAGGGGTGGCTGGGATGGAATGGATTTGAGGCATCATCACACCACCCTCATGAAAGAAAATACTTTAGGCATTTCAGAACAGTCTTGACAAAGGCCAAGGAGCAGGCAACCTGTTAATTCAGTTACAGAGGATGCCTGGCTTAAAACAAGAGAGGGAATAAAAGCAAATTATTCTGAAAAAATCCTAAGGGATGGTTGCATCCCACACCCAAAAGAAAAATGTTTCTACCAAACAGACTTTTAGAAATTTACACAAAATCTTGAGATATTTGGAAAGAGTTGTAAAGTTGGGTCTTGTTTGTGGTATTTCTTATCGTGATTCCTTAACAAGAAATCCGATTGAATTCCAATTGTCCCATGGGAATGCCACTATACAAATAGATCAATTAATCTATTTGAGCAAGAATTTGGTAGAGTTGTCAACACAAGATTTTTTAAATGTTTACTTAGTCAAAAAAAATCAAAAACTGCCAACTGAAAACATGAACCCTTTTATCTTCACAATAAGGGCTGTGTACCAGACCAGCACTAATATAATGCAGAGTATAGTGCTATAATTTAGTGTGACGTGTTTATTCGATGATTCTCCCTTTCTTTGATTCATGATTCCTTCTTAAGGAATTATGTTAACAAATTTGACAATATTAAACCCTAATATATTCACACTCCACACAATCCTTTATCACTGAGAACACATGTATCATGTTAATTGGAACTTATTTATTCTTCTTTCATTTGTATTTGTCCAGAATAGGCTTTACCAAAGATTACTTGACAGAAAGGCGGCTTGTAGCTCCTTGATGTTTTGTTTTTTTCTACAACTATGCATTTCTGGGTTTCTTACTATATGTTGTAAATTTTAAAATCACACAAGATTGGGTAAAATGCTTAATTTCTTTCTTAATTTTCTTAAAATTAAGGTTTTCTGTGTTCAGCACCTTGGGATGTGAAAGGCGCTCTATAAATGTCATTTTGTTGTTGTAGTTCATTGTTGTTGTTTGCTATAAAGAAACCGCTTCTGAATTAAGAGGATTCCACAATTCAATGTGATATAAATGTTAAAGCTCTTGGGTATGGAAAGCCTTCACTTTACATCCAATGTAATGTAACATGTACCTGACCCAGGATTGCTTGCTGTTGATACCACGATGAAAAAATTGAGTAAATGTGCTATTTATTTTTTCTGTAACTTTGTATTTAAAGATTTTTCAAACACATAAAACAAGCAGAACAATTCTAGAAGAAAATAATTCCAACATAAATTTCCTGATATATATAGGATGTCTAAAACATGTCTTTTTTTAAAACAAAGTTATATTTTTGTAAATTACACTCCCTTTGAGTGCTACACTTGAGAACACACTTTGGTGACTCATTTATTATCAACTTGAATACATCTAAAGCTTGTGATAAGAGTGTGGCCCTTTTTAAACAAATTGATTTTGCATGATCTAACACCAGTTTGATGGTCGGCTTTATCTAGCTTTTTCTGAAATCACTATATGTGCTATGGTTGGTGCTATTTTTATTATCTCAGGGGTTTCCTGGGATTCTTGCCTTTTCTCTACATCAATGTCCTCATCTAATCTCATGTGGTGCAAGCTAAAGTATTCAGTGCATACACCCACAGTGCTCATAGCCTGCCTTCCTGTTGTAGTGCAATTACTGAATCACAAACCTTGATTGCTTCCCTGTCCCTCAATAGACAAAGATAATTATGTTTTGGTGGCAGTTCCTCGATGATGTAGTTTATTTCGTTTCTCTCAGAAGACCTGTAGAACATGAGGGTGGCTGGCATATCTTGTATCGTTCCTCACAACATGGTGAACCCTGTTATCTGCCAAATATATGATCAGGAAACTGAGGTTTGGGACAACAGCTCAACAATAGCTCAAGCCTCAGTATTACCTGGAATGTGGGGTTTTAATACATTCACATATCCAGAGCATGGGATTTTAATTGTTATGCAGTTGAAGCTCTGCACTTTCAACTTTTAGAACCATCACTTACTTAATAGGTAGGAATAGGGATTTGTATCCGAGTTATGGGTAGAAAGATGATGACAATCTTCTCATCTATTTCATGAATTGCACAGCTCACTATAATCCCACGAGGAGTTCGTGGTACCTGCCACCCAACTAGTGAACCTGCCACCCATCGAGGCTCAAACCTACGCTTGTCAGGCATTTAATAACCAACTTGTGGCTATTCATGTAAGTGGGTCTCTTTGGGGCTGAGCTCGTTCTGAGGTGATGGCATCAGAATGCAAAATTGGAATCAAGTCAATCCCTTTTGGCTGTTTGCGGTTCTTGAGCTATATGGATTCTTAGTACTTGGGGACGATATTAATGATAGAGTAGTTTGACAACATCTTTCCCCGGACTTGGAGGGACAGGCTGGGGCATGCTTTTCTTTTGTCTGAGAACCTTGCAAGCCAAAGCTTTAACTATCTCCTTGACCTGAAGTAAATTTCTCACATTTTCTTCAAGAACTTGGTTTCTCTTTCTTTGGGCCAAATATTTTATTTTCCTCCTAAAAACTCTTAACCTCTAAAGCCCAAGTTTTTATCAAGAATTGAAAACGACTTACTCCCATATCCAGGCAGCTTTTTGAAATATTGTTCTTGCACTTTTGTTCTTAAATACACACAGTAACATCACTTTACAACGTATCATGTTAAGCGCTTGAGGATGTCTCGATGACATGAAAAGGCAGTATAACAAAAGCAGAGATTTTGATGGTACAAGAAAAGGCTTGTAGACTGATAAGTGATCCTTTCTTTACCTTAGGCCTCCAACCTATCTCATTCCAACACAACCTTTCCTATCTGGTTCTATTTGATCAATACTACTTTAATCACTTTTCCACTATACAATGTATTCCTCTGAACCTTCTGATTCATTAACCTCCTCTCTGTGTGGAAATTAAACCTCATTGGAATATTCCTCCCCTAAATCATTGTTTCCAGGGATCATAAGATTATGAAATTCCTTACCTTCTTCATACCTCTTTATACTGGTGGCAGCAATGTGATTCTGTTTGGAGTGCAAAGACAGTTTTATGTTTTTGCTGGGACTAGCTCTCAGCTGAGACGTGTGAGGAGATCTGTGCTTTTTCCCATTGTTGAAATATGATTACTATTTTCAGCATTATTAAACAGTTGTTTCTTTGAATCCTTATAATCTCTCCTCATGGATTAAAGACTGGAGTTCAGAATCCATCCAATGTTCCCAATGGATGATTGATACTGCACTGTGATAATTCAAATGTAAAAATTGTGTTGAATCAACACTGAAGATGTAGTATAAATGGCATACCAGTCTGCCTTCCCAAATACAATCTACAAGCTTTTAAAACCCTAGCTTTAATCATGTTAACCCTTCAAACCAAACCCTAACAGGCAGGGTGGTACTAGCTTGACAAGCAGTGGGAAGCTTCTCAGACAACGCTTTCAATGGTAAAGCGAAATGTGGCATCCAATTGTGAACAGCAGTGGATTGAGTGGCCACATTTTTTTGAGGGATTATTTCTCCCGGAAAGTGATCCGCAAATTGACTAACATTCGTATTCTTAGTTACTGCTCAGTAAACATTAACAAATCTTGCCCAGGGTTTCGTCCCACCTGGGGATCAAACCCCCTTGCTTGTGAGGCGAGCATGCTAACCACTGGACTTGGGGAAGATTTATCCTCTTCTTAAAGAGTAGTGTTTCAGAAAACTTTAAAAACTATCAAATTGTATCTGTACCTCTCTATATTCAGCTAGAAATGAATTTGTTTCAGTACTGTTATGCCAACTGCAGGGTATTTGTGTGGTGTGTAACTTTGGTCCACAGTGATCCTAATACGGTTGTGTGGCTTCTCAATCTAGGAATGCCAATATCCATCCAAACGAGATTTAAATTAGAGATCTTAAAGCTTTCTTTAAACTCGGTCCCAAATAATATAAACTAATGGCATCTATTTCATTTGGGGGAAGAATTGTCGCAATCACCCGTGTCCGACACAATCACATAGACACCAATCATTATGCTAAACCAAAGGACCTAGGGTTCATGATAAAGATACTGTAGCACTACTTGAAAAGAGAAGGGAGTTTTTCCTAGTTTCCCAGGTAACAATCCTCAAGATACAATTGGTCTTTCACTTGACTGTTTGGAACATTGCCATGAACAAATTGGCTTCTGTTTTTACCTACAAATTAGTCATTTTGCAATACAGTAAATCCTGTGAAACATTTTGAGATGTCTTCCTGACATTAATGCAATATTAATAAATAATTCTTGCAGTATACAGTAATGCAAGAATTATTTATTATAACACTACTTTGCAGTGGCAGTCCATCAGAATCTCCTATCTGGTATAAAATGACTAGCCATATGTCTTGCTAGATAAAAATGCTGCCTTCTAGACATTGCAAGAGAACTTTGCAACTAAGGATTATTCTGTCCTAGTAGAATCATGAATTTAATGGAAGTTGTGGTACACATAAAGGGAACAGACTCGATATTTGCAGTTATTCTTCTATATCACTGTTTGCTGTAATGATAGCCTGAAATTAATGCAAATCTCAATGCAGCTTTCTTTAGCTCTAACTCTGGTATTGGTTTTCTTTGATTGCAGAATATTTTGCGCTAGACTGTCCTACTGACATTAGTTATTAATGTTGAAAAGTCATTCAAACAAGCATGGATGTGAAAGAACGGAAACCCTACCGGTCTTTAACAAAGGGTAGACGTGAAAAGGAGAGGCGATACACCAGCTCTTCAGTGGAAAGTGAAGACAGTAAAGTACCTCACAAATCCTACAGTTCCAGTGAAACACTCAAAGCCTATGACCAGGACCCAAGGTTGGGTTACGGCAACCGTGTCAAAGAAATGATTCATCAGGAATCAGATGAATACTGCAGACCAGGTATTACAAATTCCTATGAAACTACTACTTTGTAAAAACTAAAAATGTGACTGAAACGCAGAAACCATTGAGGAGGGTTGAAGAATTCAACCACAATAGTAAAGTTGGTACTGTGGGTCAGGGGTTATTTATTTGTAAAAGGATGAGAAAACAGTGAATGTGCCTCAGTGTGATGAATAGTGTATCCTGCAATTGGAGGTTGCTTCAATAGCGGCATTCAAAAGGGACCTGGTTAGGAATCTGAAAATATGTTTTTAAATCTTTGAACTTGGCATAATGCCTTTCACATGAGGGGGAATGTCTTAAACTGTTTCACAAGTGTGATACGACATGAAAAAAGATAGGGGGAAAAGTAATTGTACTTATTAGTGATTGCTTGTAAAGCCCCCTTTGACATATTTTGGGATAATTAGGAGCTATAAAATTGCAAGTTCCTTACTTATTTCCTTGCAAAGTAAAATGCCATGCCTTGAATGGAGAACTCTTTGTAGTCTTGATCTAGTAGCAATCGATATGGAGAAAGCAGCCTTATACTGAGCAAGCAGTATGAAGACAAGATCTGTGCAACCTTCCGACAAAATTGTCAGGGTGTTTAAATACAGTAGTTTGAGTTCGATGATGGTTATATATTGGGGTGAATTTAACTATATGTTTGATATTTATTCTGTTTAAATATACCCCCAATTCAGGCTTCCAATCCCAGCTAAGGGTGACATTCAACTGTGTGAAACACTTTGAGATGGGAAAGGCATTATATCATTTTTTAATGGACGAACGATAGGCACTACCTCACCTGGTTCTGAATGCCTGTATCCGTGAACTATTGAACTTCCAGGACATAGACCATAAGTTTGGAATACTGGAACTTGTGACTTTGTTTATGAAAAGTCACTTTCCCGTTGACCAGGAACTGAAAAGTACACATTTGTTGGGTTGCAGACTGTAGGTATCAGTAACAAGTACTGTATATGTACATTTAACAAACTTTATGACCAAATCCCTTCACTGATGTAAAGCTGTCTTTACGTGTGAATAAAATGTGACCGAGAAAGTGTTAACTCATTTGCATGGATAGTTTTAATTAAAAAAATTAAATCAATAAAATTTCACGCTTGCTTGGACATCTGTGAAAACTATTCAAAGAAAACCAATGCAGTTCATTTAGAATTTGATCAGAACTGTTAATGAATTCTCAGTAAGTAACATGGAAAAAGCAATATTCCGAGACAGCTGAAAGTCAGTCAGACTATGGAGTTTATTCTCAAAACGTCAGAGCCATACTCTGGGATACATCTCATGTCTGAAAGGGCGAAGCGTGTTCATTTCATTACATGAGATTCCTGTAGTGGAGTGCCAAACAACATTCTCTGCAGTGGGGTAGATCAAGTGTAACAGGAGATGGTAGAGGTGTAAAGGTGGCGGAGGTAAAAGTTTTAAACCTCCTGTAATGTTGTGAAATTGTATTCAGAAAACGCAGTACTTGTAATTTTCACTGAACAAGCAATAGATGATGGCATTTTATGTCATAAATGTAATTGCACTCTCAGCATCCCAGACAAGAACAATTTATGCTTTTGCTATTTGCCAATGGATGGATTGAAAGAGTTGAATATGGGGTAGATTTTCTTTTTTGTAAATGCCTACATTAAAGATGGAAACAATGGTCATGTTTGTCTTAAAGAGAACAGTAATGTCAGACTGCAATGCTATGTTAAAAATCTTTCTCATTACTTAATGGTTATTAATTAATACTGTAATTTTCTTACACTGAAAAAAATGTTTACCTTAACAGACAGGAAGAATTGGAGCATTCATTTTTCTGAACATGAATATTGGCAAAACATTAAGTATTTTTGATGAAACCATTTTATTAGCCTAGTCATATGAGGCTCCTGCCATGAAATAATATTCATTTTCACTTTGATAAAAAGATAAACAGCAATTAAAAAAACTCAGTAATGGCAACAAATATATATTTTACAATCTAAATACTAGCTGAAAGCATCCCTCCTCCTCTCCCCCCCCCCCCCCCCCCCTCCCCCCACCCCATCACTGCAACACATTGAGTTTGTCCTTTTGAAACAACAACAACAACAAAATTGCACTTATATAGCGCCTTTCACGTCGGGAGGACGTCCCAAAGGGCACATTGGATTCAGGCTGTGAAATCAATTTATCTCACAGCATACATTCTAAAGAAATTTGATTTTCAGTTAATTGTAGCAGTCATTTTTCATAATTTATGAATTTTCTTGCCAGAGGCAAGAACAAGCACCAAGCTTTAATATTTCTGACTTGCAAAGCCAGTAAGTCAGCAAGTGGCAGGGAAAACAAAAAAATGTTTTTAATGAAAAGAACGACTTTTTTTTTACTGAGTACCAGAGTGGTTAAGCTTTTAGATCGAGGATTCAGAATAATCTACAGCACCCGTTCAACATAGACAACCAAGGCTTTCGGCCTGGGAGAATTGGGTCCATTGATTGTTTTGTGGTTGTGCAGAAAGTAAAATAAAAATGAGTTGCCTATGCACAATGCCGTCAATAATCACAAGCCCCATGTTTTGTATTCAGTGCCAAGGTTCATTGGCACATTGTGACTCCAGCCTTGTACCTATCTCAGGCTGATAGTCCTATCAACATTCCCCTATCTGTCACGCAATTTAGGGGAAAGGGTGATGCAGAAGAAGATAGCACAGTTTCAAGGCTCTCCTCTTCTTACCGATGACTGTATCCTTCTCTACATTTAAATTGGTTAAAAAAATTAAATCTTTATTTACTCTGGATTTTCTTCCAGCTCAGTGTGGAGGCCTGAGGCTATTTGGACAGCTGGAATGCATTGAATTGAATTAAAGTGGTTCAGGTTTTAGCATTATAACAGTTTCCTTGAGAATTGTTTTGAGTATGGCAAAGGGTGAGCTAGTTGTACATCTTTTCCATGGCACATAAGGGTGTAGAAAGAGGGGGGCAATTTTTGAAAGAGTGATGGCCAGCCTTGGGCCACATTTGAGTTTTATAATAATATTGTTTTTTCGATTGTTTGGCAGTTTAGCTGCTCTGAAATCAAGGCTGTTAATGCAGCCATACCATTTTCAGTACAGATCCTCTCCTAAAAACAGAATCTCCTGGTGTCAGCAGCCCTTCAATAAGCATCTGACGGGTAATGTTTTTCCATGTGTCCCGTGAACTGGCTCCAAGTTAATATGTTTGTCAACAGAATTTCAGAATCAAGCCAGTCCTTTGTGGCGGTTTCAGTCATCCAGTTTCTGAACCAGGCTAGTCCACAGTATTCCAGGGCAATGCTGATGACAACACAGATATTCTGGCTCATCATCAAGACTTCTAAGGGCAGACCAGTCACTGGGAGTGGGGAATTCTCCCACTCAGTTCCTGCTAACCTGCAGGTCAAAGCATCTGGATAAGCAGCTGGGGCCATGGCAGCCAGTTTTAGCTGGTTGTACTATAGCAGCAGCCTAATGCACACTCTGGGGTCCCCAAGTCTTGGCTCTTGCCAACCTGTATTTCCTGAATTAGGTAAGAGAGTGCAGTACACATTCCATTCCAACAATCTATGTCTGGAGTTTCCATGTGTAAGTGGGCTGCACGTTATTCTCAATTTGCTTTAGATAGTCTAGTGATGAGTTTCCGCATGTGTCAGACACCCAGCTGACCAAAGAAAAATAATTATATGTGTCTCGATGCGTTAAACTATTGTGATTTGGGCAACTCTTTTCAAAGAGCAGGCATGGACACGATGGCCCAAATGGCCTCCTCCTGTGCTGTGTAATTCTATGATTCAAAGCATTTACGTTGCTCTACAGACTGTTGTGAAAGACAGTTCATAAAGGAAAAGTAAGTTCATTTTGCTAGTTTACTTGTGAACACATACCGCTCAAGTTTGCTGCTGCGTTGTGGAGCCAGCCTGTCAATTTGTATTTTCCACCGTGTTTGGAGTTCATCTTTAAAGCAACACAACCGATTGTATGAACTCAAATGTTTGACCGTTCTGTTCTCCCTCAACATGTCTAAAATATAATCATAGAAGACAAATACAACAAAGTCAGTGTTTTTAATTGCAGGCCTGTCTAACTTGGGTTTAACTTGGAGAGTGCTTTTGCCTCTAATTTTACCAGGGCATTTACTCACAAGTTTTAACTACTACTGTAAAAATGCACAACACTAGTATAAGTTATGGGTCTGGGGAAGGGCATGGAGGAAGGAACAGAATTCAATTTGTGAAATAATAATGGAAATGTGAGTGTTTGTGAGCTAACATCTGGTTGCATCTGAATGGTTAGAATAATGTTGAGGGAACCCTAAATCTGTTAGTATGTGTGTGGAGACAGAAGAGTAATGTCACCACAGTCCAATTTAACCACAACAACTTGCATTTATATAGCACCTTAGCAGCCTGCCCCACAAACCCAGTATAATCAGATGGAGAATGTGTCTGTTCTCACACTTTGCAACTTTTAATACCTTACTGACCATAATTGATTACATTTGCAGTTGGTAAGAATACATGACCTTAAAACTAATGCAGGAAATGTAGCTTTAAAAATAAACATGGAGCAGATTTGCCATTTTATGGGAAGCTTGGAAATAAAGAAAATGTCCACCTACAAATACACACTCACTAAATTTTACTTGAAACCCTGGAGTGTTTTCAAACTTTTCAATGTGAGAGGCTTTTCAATTATGGGATGCCACACCTCGGGCACCACATGAAATGCAACAATTATTATAAATGTCATTTTAAAGCAATTGAATACAATGAGGACGTGCCACCAGCGATTTCTGGCTTGCAAACCTTGTATTTATCTTGCAATCAAATTTCAACCTGGTTGGAAACCTACTAATGTTTGATTGAATTAAAGGTGGAAGCGGATCTCCTCATCTTTGAAGCAATGTTAATTTGAAAGCAATTCAACTCTGCAGTTTTCACTGCAAAGTTTCTGAACACTTCAAACACTTTGTGTTTAAAAAAGATTTACCGATGACACCATTTTCAATTATGTTTGAGCAGATATGCCGGTGATGGTTTGGTTTGATATATGCTGTTGCCACAATTCTCACCTGTTTGACCTCTGCAGTAAAGGAATGTACCTTATCCTGAAGTAGCTCAGTATGAATGCGATGAGATAGGGAGGGTGCAAGCAGAGGTGACTTAAACTGGCTAGTCTAAATCTGTAAAGCACCATTGTGTGCAGAGAGGGAGGGCTTTCTAATGCATTTGTCTTTTTGACTGCAATTATGTTCTAGGAACCAATTTTTCACTGCGAGAATTGACACTGAGTGAAGTGAACCCTCAGCATGGGACTGGCTACCGGGTGGCGGACGTGGGGATGCCACACCTCGGGTACTCCATAAGCGCTAGTTCTGATGCTGACGCTGATACGGAGACTGATGGAGTCATGTCTCCAGAACATGCCATGAGACTTTGGGGGCGGAACGCTAAATCTGCACGGAGCTCCTGTTTATCCAGTCGAGCAAATTCTGCGCTCACACTCACGGACACAGAGCACGAGAACACAGAAAATGGTAAGAAGCCGAAAACATTCATTATTTCTCAGAAGTAAGCTGAGCCTGGTCCTATGTTCCATGATTAACAATTGAAACATACTTTGGTGACTTTGGAATCTGTGTCTCGCTCTGATTCCATTAATAGTCCATTGACGATAAGGTCACTCATGTTCGTCCACAAGTGCACACTTAAACGCTTTTGCAATGGCTCAGTTCAGAACAATTTTCAGCAACACATCACTGTAGAGCTTGCACATGTATACCAGGTCTGAAAATTGCAGCCTATGTGATATTTATCACCAGCGTCTTGGAACATGCCCCTGATGTGAAAGACGCTAAACAAGTGTAATTTTGTTGTTATTTTGTTGTAGTCATAACAAATGTGACGGCAGCAGATTTAATGCCTTTGTCACATTTGTGTTGAATATCATACAGTCTGCAAATGACAGTCTGATATTATGTTGTAAATTGATGAATTGCTACACATTATTTAACCCCTCATTTAAAGGTAATCCCCTTAATTGACTAAGGAATGCAGACATGAAGTATAATGTTCCATTGGAAGAAATGCTGATTCACTGGAGGACTGTAAAAATACGTAATGAATGACCCATTCCCATTGTCTTTTGGGTGACCGTGTAAACATGTAGGTTCTGGAAGTTGGATCCCAAGTTGTGGATTGATGGCTTTCAGGAGCACTTGAACTGTAAAAGTGCCACTTAAACTGAACATATATTTGACTGTTTAAAAAGGAATTACAAATATAATAAGAAGAATAATCCTTGCATTTGATGCAAGGATTGCATTTCACATCTTATCGACGTCTCAAAGCGCTTCACAGAATATACTGTAAATTGAATTGACTGTATATTTGTGGGCGAAATGCGGCAGCCAATTGTGCACAGCAGTGTCCCACAAACAGTCGTGGATTGAAAATGACCCATTTTTATTATTGTGTTTTTTTTGGAGGGATTATTATTAGGTGTGTGGAGTAAGGAAACTTGCCCAAGGTTTGGCCCTGACCTGCCTGGATTCTCTTTACTTTAGGATGTGGGGAGGATAAGTCACTTTCACTGGAGTGGGGTGGTCTTTGTCGGCATTGTCTGATGTGCCACAACTGACTATGACTATGGAAAAGTGCTGGGAATCAAATAGTGGCTGGTCATGTCATTTAATGGGTTGTAATTCAATGGATCCTGCTTATTTCAGGTCATAAAAGTAATTTATGCAACATTAAATCAATGGAAGAACAAAATCGGAGTAAATAATTGCTGGCAAAGCTGTCCTGGAGAGACTGTGGTGATGCATTTCAAAGAGTTTCTTTTTGAGAAGCAAGAAGATTTGAGAAACAAGATGGAACCTTTTTTTTAGGAGCTAAGATTCCCCTTGTTCACACCTGTGCCTGCAATCTGGTTCCATGGCAACAGTTGTAATATTTTTTGCGGTTTAGAAACTGGAGTGTTCAGCTTGCAGAATATAAGGGAATATTTGGTGGTGTGTGGCGTGAGTACAAAGATAGGTTATTCACCGTAAAGAGTTATAGAATATTGGAAAACAACAACAGGAGAACATTCAGCCCATCGATTCTGCTTCCCACAGTTTGTTGGATCTTGATATTCGATACTTCTATTATCCTTATACGCCACCCTTTTATCATCTCCTTAGTACCTGAACAATACACTTTAATTTCTACTTTCCCTGCTTCCCTCCCTACATCCCTACCTCCCTCCCAACCTAATATTAATAAATCATGAGCAATATGAACATGAGACTAAAACTAGTGTTCTTGGGGAATTGGCAATCATTTAGCAAATGGGTTTAGGAGCAGCACCTCACAATGGGAAGAGCATCTCCCCCAATAAGTGACAGGTACATCACACCAACTCATCAGAATTTGGCTCAGGTAACATTTTTGGGTGAAGTTCTTATGTGTCAAATGGACATATATTGGGAATATATTGCATTCAGTGGAGGAGATAGATTTGATTTCCTGAGGTGCCATTTTCAGCGCAGCACGTAATTTATGTTGGTGTTTTCCTAACAAGCACTTTCTAGTGCCTACTGATTTACAATTGAGTGGACATCTGCTTTCAGCATGGTGGGAGGGCAAGATAGCTTGAAACACCTTGATATTCTCAAGATCCAAGTCCATTGCAGTGTTTCAGGCTTACTCGGCACCAGCTGCTTTCCAGTTCCCAGTTCCTCTTATGAGAGGTCTCAGCAAATGGACATGCTCATTATGAAGCCACTGTTGGCATTCTATTGCCAGCAATCTGTCAATTAAAAATGATGTTCTTGAGCCTTTTAAACTTTCATTTTGTTTTTCCACCACCCAACGTGTCAGAACTAGTTTTATTTGTGCAATCCAGACAGACCATTGCTGCACTTATCAACACATTTGCAGCCTCACTTGAATTTCATAAGCTCCCTAGGTACAGTGACGATAGACTGTGTTACATCTGTCTGAAGCTGATTTCATGGGAGACACAGTCGGGTGCTTGAGCAAGCCAATAGAAAAGTCTTAATGTTTTAAAACCTTGACCATCATTTGAAAAAATAGAAATCAAACCAACCATTCATTCAAAATAAATATATTCAACCACTCAGTTAAATACACGGTTGCAATGCTGTGTTTGTGACCTGTATAAAAATGAATTGCAGCACAGTGAGTCTTTCATCTGAATGTTGTATGAGTAGAGGATCTCACTCCTCTCCCTACTGCTAGCGAACACAGTCAGCCAATTGCTCTCCTCAGGTTCTGTTCCTATCACCCTTAAAACCACTGTCATCACTCCCCTCCTCAAAAAACACACCCTTTACCCCTCCAACCTCACACATTATCAATCCATTTCCAATCTGTCCTTTCTTGCCAGACCTCTGGAAAGCACTGTGGCTACTAGCATTGCTCACAGCTCTCCCTGCACTCATTCCTCGAGCCCCTCCAGTCTGGTTTGCACCCTGCCCACAGCACAGAGACAGCGCTTGTCAAGGTCATGAATGACATACTTTCTATCTTGACCTAGGGCTCACTCTGGATCTCGCCGTCGAGTTCAATACAATCAGTCAACCCACCCCCCACCTTAGTAAGGACCGCATTTGCATGGTTCAAGTCCTACTTAACAAACTGCCTTCACTTTATCTCTACAAACTGTTTCTCCTCGCGCCCTCATTTTGTCACCTATGATGTATCCCATGGCTCCATCCTTGGCTCCCTCCTCCGCCTCCTCTATATGTTCCCTCTTGGTGATGTCATCCACTGACATGGGTAAACTGACAACTGTTTGCGGATGACACACAAATCTACTTCTCCCCCTGCAACTGTGACTCCAGGTTCGCTGATGTTTTTTCGGCTTGTCTGGCGGACATCAGGGCCTGGATGACAGAAAACTTCCTGCGACTAAATGTTGACAAGACGGAAGCTCCCGTCAATGTCTTCTTTCCTCTAGCTTGGAACTCCTTAATGGGTGTAAATTGCAGTATTGTGTGTATAGGATTCAGTTCCAATGCTGCGACGGGTAACTTATATGTCACCCCCTTTTTTGAATGACCATATGTCATATTAGATTCATTTATGCAAAGTTATGAATCTGAAGTGACATGGAGCAGTGTGCTGGTGTCATTTTCCTCAGTGTGGTGGGCTGCAAGATTGTACAAAAGATTGGTGTGTGTTGGATTCTCAATCTCTGCTATGATGGCAGAAACAGGCACATCCTAATAGTGATGGAGGAATGATCAGCGGTGAAATTGCCCTAAGCTGTTCTCTTTTAACTTCCCATGGGTAACTAAAGAGTAATACAGTTCTGGGAAGATGTTAAATGAAGACAGCAGCCTCTGTCCAAATGATATGTTTGATCAAAATTGAAGAAATAAATATTCAGAGACCTTAGAATCCCCTCCACCTGTATAACAAGGTTATATTTTACACTCCATTAAAAGGACGCAAAATACATTATCTTCCTGATTTATGTTTGGATTGACATTGTGTTGTTAATGTAAGCTGAGTAAAGTAACTGTTATGGGTGGTGCAAATAAAGGTGCTTATATATAACCTTATCTATACACGTATCACTCCCCAACCGCAGGGGACGTTCCTCAAAACCTCCATGGTTGGTAAAATCGTGGTTGGAAAATGCAGGGCCCTATGGCAAACATGGAGATCGGGGGAGTAAGTTCACGTTTAGTAAAACTGATCACAAAAATACACTTACATGGGGATACAGGGAGTAAGTTTGGGCGTATCTGCAGCAATCCGTGAGGCTGTCTGACTGATTGACTGGTTTGCACAGAGAGAGAGAGAGAGAGAAATCATGGTGAATGACACGGTGGGTGGTGGTGGGATGGGTGACACGGAGGCCGGCGGGGAGGGGGTGACACGGAGGGTGGGGGAGAGAAATCAACGGAGGTTTACCTTAATCCTAAAAGAGAAGCGACATCTCGCTGGTTGATTGCGATTTAGCAACTGGGTCCTAGTGCTATACTCTATGCTAAACTTGAAAATTTAAACCCGCGGATTTAAATCGCAGATGCGCAAAACACAAAACGCGGTTTGCGAGGGTTGTCGCATTTAGCAAAACTGTGGATGCATGAGTTTCGTGGTTGGCGAGGCCGCAGTTGGGAGCGGGATACCTGTATATTATATAACCTTCTTGATTATCTCACAACGAAAGTGTCCAGATCTATTTTCAAGCTTACTCTCAAAAGTTCAAAAATGACTGTTGCAAGGAAAACATAATCTCAGAAAGATACTAATAAGGCTTGCATTTGCTATATATCACCTTATTACGTAGTTGAGACACCTCAAAGCGTTTCACAGAATATTTTGTATATTTTGAGGCATCTTGTGAGCGCAATGCGCAGTCAATTGCATACAGCAGTGTCCCACAAACAGTCATGGAATGGATGACCATTCTTTGCTGGAGGAGGAAACTTGCCCAAGGATTTTCCCTGCCTGGGAATCAAACCAGGGTCCTCTCTTTTGTGCGTGCTAACCATTATGCTACAGGACTCCACAAGTAAATAGATATCATCAGTGGAATTGCAGCAAATTAATAAGTGAGAGCAACTGAAAAATGGAAAGAAGTGACCAAACTCGGAAAGATCTTCAACAATAACAACAAAATTACATTTATAGAGTGCCTTTCACCTTGGGAGGACGCCCTAAGGCGCTGTTTAACGATATGCATAGCAGAAATAAACTCAAGGGAATGGTTTTATTCAATGGAAATTATTCGTTGTGAATGCTAAATGGATACTTCATTCATTCTGGGAGAAAACAAATTGCTTCATTTTTCAATTCACATCACAGACACAGTTGAATTACAAAGAGCATTAGAACAATGACCAATAAAGATTTGAACTTTTGCGTTGATAGACTGCATTAATGAATGAATGGATTTGATAATATTGTTCTATTTTATATTTATTAATGCAGTATGAATTGATGTGGGGGAAAAAAACTTATAAAAATTATATTTGAAAAGGGATCAAATATAATATATTGTCCTTTTTTGGACAAATATTATGAGCAGCTTTATTGCTTTGGAGTAAAAGATTTTGACGTTTAAAATGCCTTGTCCCATCTATCTGCTAACCAACTATTCAACCCTTTTTGTAGTCTGGGTGAAACATGTCGTAAATCTACAATTTCAGCAATAATTGCAATTGCAGAGGTCTTAAGTGAGGCTAATTGAGGAGTTCACGAAAAAAAAACATAGGAATCAAATGTAATATTAATGTTTGTAGGTCACTAAGGCAGAGATTTGTTGAATTTGTGACAGCTAGTCACTAGAATGCATTTCTCTCCTCCTGAAAATACAGTTGCAAATATATTTTTCAAGTTTCTCAAACCGTTTCTTTTGAAAGAAAAACAACTCGAAAAATATAAATACATATTGATTTACTGCCATTCTAGTCTTACTGGTGGGTCAACAGATTGTTGGTTGAATGCAGTCATTTGATAGATGTGTTTAAATTATAATAAATAATAGTTATTGCTCCATTAACTCTGAATTCACAGTTTATGATGGAATTGAAGACCATCTGCAGTGCCTGTCACTATTGTGGTTGTTTCACAGATCTCCCATGTTAGCTTCAGGCTAATTCTGTTCCACATTGCATCCCTATCTCTCTCCACTGTGTACACTTCAGAAAAGCATGTTCTGCAGAATTTCATTGGAACTGCATTAGAAATAAAAGAAAAAATTGTATTGCAGCCAGCATTTGCTTTTCCATTTCCATCAGGTAGGACTCCAAATGTTCACTTTTATTGCCACGAATTTATGTCCAAAGGTTCTGCCTTCCGCAGAACATTATCTGTCATTCAATCACTGGAACTAAAACATTAGATGACTGAGGAATTTTCATTAGTCTTAATGTTCATCATGGGGTTTTACACTGCCAGTTAGCACTCTGCTATGCGATTAGAGTAGTTAAATTGTGATTTAAATCTACTACCAACTTTAACTCATTTGTGGCTTCCACTAACACTTGTTTTATTCAGAATCCAGAGTCCTATGGTACATAAGGCAAACAAAATGCTGGGAGATGCAAACCTATACATGATTGTATAATTCTTATAGGTTCATCTTTATAATATTCAAATGTTTTTAGATATCCTGACTGTGGTGGTCCTAACCGAACAAAGAATCACATATAAGAAATAATAATAATTATTGTGTTTGATTTAGTGCCCTTCACATCAGGAGGACGTCCCAAAGAGCTTTGATAAGGACATTCTGTAAAGTGGAGTGACGTTTGTGGGTAAATACAGCAGCCAATTTTGCACAACAGCCATGGAGTGAAAAAACTATTTTATTTGGGGGATTGTTGGCCAGGATACAAGGAATAACTTTTTTGGGTCAAATTGTGCCTTGGGATCTTTTATCCCTGAACAGGCATACAGGGCCTTGGTTTCACATCTCATTTCATCATCACACCATGTTGTGATTTGATGCAGGCTGGGTAAGGTGACAACATGATTAAAATGGGTTCATGATATTGCGATAACCACTAGATTTACAGTTGTTTCTAGTCAGTGCATTTCCCAACTTTTAAATTAAATGGATACATGACAATTGAACCTTGGATTTATTGATCAAGATAAACATAAGAGCATTTGAAAGAGAAATATCTATAAATAATTCCTGTATTTAATACAGAGCCTTATCAAGTTGTCAAGATATCTCAAAAAGCTTCACAAGATTTTAACCGTAAAATATTGTGTATTTTTGGACAAACACACCAGCTAATTTGTGCAGAGGAATATCCAATAAACAGTCATGAAGTGAATGATCAATTTTGCCTGGGGAGTTTTTGGCCAAGAAACCGGGAGAAACTCCTTAATCTTTTTTGATTAATGACGTGGAATCTTTTGACACCTGTCTGAACAGGCTTTAATGCCAGGACCCCCTTGCACTGGTTGGAGTGTGTCTCCACTATCCAGGTTGAAGCGCTCTGAGACGCCATTCGGCGTGGAGGGCATTATATAAATCAAAGTTGTTGTTGTTGTTGTTGTGTCTGCCCAGACGAGATGATTTCCAAGCCCCAACATGGGACTCAAACCCCAAATCTTTTGATTCAAGAGGCGAGAGAGAGATATGCTGACTAGGTAACAAGCTTGGATTTTATACCAGAGGCTCACCAAACAGCTATATTTCTCAATATCCTTGCAAATTCCAAATACATTAAAGAAGATCTGAGGAACCTGAATCAGGAGCTGTGGAATGGACAAATTGCAACTCTCTTAATTTATTTCATCTGCTGACAAGGGTGAATAACTACAAGTAGAACTTCTAACAAAACAGCAGCCGAGTGAAATTTCTCCCTGACCTTCCCCACGGTAATCTTTTTGAAACCCAGGATATCGGTCCAACTACTGTCAAAATTATTCACCTCTGATCGATTACAATATATAAATTACATCACCATAATCCCTGAAGCACAGACACCGTGGTGTTCTGTGTAGAATCAAATCATTTATTATCTTGATAACCATCTAACTATTTTAAATCGGGTACTTACATAGCTCCTTTTGGAAGACGTTGTTTGACCTGGCATGTCATACTTTAATACGAAACTACTCCAGATAATTGCTACACTTTGTTCAAAAATGCCTTCTATCTCCACTTTTATCTGAGACCTTTTAAGCTTGTATTGTTGCCCTTTAATTCTGTTATTTCTAATCTTCTGGAATTCCCTTTCGCAACTCCTCGGCCTTACCGTTTCTCTATCTGTTTTCAAGTGCCACCTTGGAATCTATGTCTTCAAATTGCCGCTGTGGTCTCATTCTCTTCTACCCTCTCCCGTTGCCCCTCCCCTTTGTTCAGTGTCTATCCAGATCACTGTAAAGCGACATTATTTTGCATCAAGATACTATATGTATAAATGTAAGTTTTGTTTTTACAGTTAAACCTGTTGACATCCATTGCCTCTCAGAATTTGAAAAAACCTGATCATGTCCTGTTTCACCTTTTATTCCTACTGAGGACATTCACGGCCTTGCCCCTGCCTATCTCTCCAACCTGCTGTCTCCCTATCAGCCTGCCCGTCCCCTCCGTTCAGCGGACTTTGGCCTGCTCCATGTCCCTCGCCCGAACCGCCCAACCATCGACGGCCGGGCTTTCAGCCTCGCTGTTCCCACACTCTGGAACTCCATTCCGCAATCCCTTCGCCTCACTTCCTCCCTTTCCTCCTTCAAGGCCGGTCTCAAGACCTTCCTCTTAGACCGTGCCTTCTGCTACCCTCCTAACTCTCCCCACCCCTCCTACACTCCTTCCCCCTACCCAGACCCTTTCCCCACCACCCCCCTACTCGGATCACAACCTAACTGTTCAGAGTCTTAGGATGTCCTCCCAACGTGAAAGGCGCTCTATAAATGTAATTTTGTTGTTGTAAAGTTTACTTCATAATTTACAGATTGAAGCTGCAAAAATTGTTTTTTTTAAATGTTGCGAACCTTTTCCAATGTACAAAGACCCCTTGAAGCAGAATGGCCTGAAACTGCATTCAGTAACAACTTGTACAAGTTTGCTGGTCAGTCAGATGGAGTTAAAATAATACATTTTGACTTGTAATTAAATGACCTCAAACATTTCCCAGTCAGTCCTTGATTAGCCATGTTTCCATATTAGCTTCATGTACACAGAAAACTATCTACGCAAGGCCAATGATTAAATACACATCTTTTTCAACCTTTTTCAAAGGGCACTCACTCCCTTCTGAGTACTTTTTATGAACCAATATACATCACCTTGCAATTATTCACACAAGGCTCCATCTGCCATATCTCACCACTTACCTTGTCAGAATCCTTTTCATTGCTCTCTTAGATGAAACATGTTGGCACATTATATTGTTAGCATCAGAACATTTTACAAGCATTCTTCTTTAATTTTTTGCAATGATCACTAAAATTCCTCTTAATCACAAACCTTAAGCTCTCTGAAAAAAAATACAATGAATTTAATCAACTGCCTTATATAAATCCAAGTGTCACTATATCCCATTAGAGAACTTTCTTTCACTGGTATTGTCAGAAGTTCATATCACTTTGTTGCTCATAAATCCTTGGTGAGGTTTCCTCTTGGATGAATATTGGTAGAAATTCTCTGGAGCATTTTTTCCATTACAAATGGCAAACCAACAGATCTGCAATTCTTTGATTCATGTGTACTTTGGGTTCAATTACTTTTTTGGGATGTAAGGGTTACATTCACTGCTCTCTGCAGTGCACAGTAACAACGAGGGCACAACCTCAGTATTTATGCTGCTATACACCAGAGCCCTATCTGTCTAAATATTCAGTCTTTGGATTGAAGATTCTAGGATGTATTTTCATTTGGTTAAAATGTCTAAAATACAGTTAATTCTTTACATTTCTTCATATGTCAGTGAATGTATAATGCAATAGAAGGCAAGACTAAGCCCATTTCACTGAAACTGAATTCTTCCAGTCTTTTGTTAAAATTGTTATGAATAATTCATTTAATGCACCTTCTATTTCTTCCTGATCCATAATCCACAAATAGACTAACATGATAAATTGCTTGTGAGTTATGGTTATTCTTCATTTCTGCCTCTTTAATATGCATCCTGTTAATATCTCGTATTTTTAAATTGATACAAAATTAGACAAAAGTCAGACCTAGGCTGTAATGAGATGAATAGACTGATTTCTCTTGCAGGAGTGCTTTTTCTCAAATGTAATACCATCACATTGAAATTGCATCACATATATTAAATCACATACATTGTAATAAAATAAACACAGGGTACACACAGACAAAATACCATAGCACCATAAAGATCTTAGTACCTTAGGTTTCACTTCAGTGATCAGTTTCCAATGGCTTTCAGTAGAGGTTCAGCGCAGCATAACAGGTTTAGTTTGTTGAAATATACTGTACGTCAAAGACTTGCCAGGAAGTAGGCAGACATTGTTTACTGACAGTGTTGCCTCAAAATTTACAATTTGCCTTTTGTCACCCCTGCATTCAATATAAAAACATCAGCTTTATAGATGAAATATATTTTGATAGTCATTTATTGCCATGTGACGACAGAGTAAAAAGGGTGGCCTGGCTGTCTGAGGGGTTAAAAGTACTACTGTATTACTTTCTTAATATGCATTTTGTTTTTCTAAAACCTAAATAAGATTTGATGTGACTTTTGAGAGGAATTGCGCAAAATTTGTTACATCTGGGATAAGAATTACAGCACCACCGACAAAGGGGAGTATTCAATGTAAATCTGTCACAACTCCCAATAATCTGCTAAACCTTATTTTTCGACTGTAAATCTGAGCTCCATCAGATGCTCCCAGCTCATTACTTTAGCAAAGAGGAAAATACAATGCAAAGCTATGGTAAGGCATCTTCCTGTATACAAATTGCCTGCCATGTTTGTCACACCACCCACAGTACATCTTGTAAAGCTTTGAGAGATATATTGACAGTATGATAAGGAGCTATAACAAATGTAAGGATTATTATTTTACACCACCATTAGATAAATCTTAGAATCTTTTAGGAATTGAGAGGAGATTTAGCTGGCTTTTTTTTAGGATTCGCATACAAATTGAGGTGACTTTGCATTACACGGCAGTGATTATAGTCCTCACATCCAAAAAGGAATACCAAAGGTATACAATCAGTGCAAATCTGGTTCGCTCTTTTTCTAAGTGTCAGCTTGGCTTAGATGGTCGCAGTCCCGACTCTTGGCCAGAAGGTTTGTGGGTTCAAATTCCACATCAGGGTCTTTTTATTCACAGGCTAGGCTAACCCCGCGGTGTATTGTTCTGAGAATGTTGCAGTGTCAGAAGTGTTGTCCTTCAGATGAGATGCTATCTGCTTGTTCAGGTGAACAATAAAGAACCCACAATGCCATCTCCTCATGTGCTAGCAAACGATCCTCATTGTTACATTAGTTATTCATTGTGGATCATTTTCATGCACAAATTTGCTGTTCGTTTGCGTACAAATACAGCTATTACACTTAACAAGAATTACTCTAAAGCATTTTAAGGTGTTTCAATTGGTATAAGTCGTACATCGAATGTAAAGGATTTTATCTTTACAGTTTGAAAATCTTGCCTTGTCTGTGTTTCCCACATTTCATTCGATCATATATAGCTTTCTGCATATATTTCAGAATCTCTTGATAAAAAGTTGAATAGATAATCAATGTGGATCTCAGCACTCTTGAGGTACTATCCTGCGTGAAAGACACAATATAAATGAAAATTGTTATTGTTGCATTTCACATCTTGGAAATCTGGTTGTTTGAAATTAAAGTATCTTGTTTAGTAAATTGTAATGTACCCAGTCTGGACTTTTACACTCTTTTATTACATCTTTGATTATTATAACTTTCAAAATGCCACTTCAAAGTACCTGTAGCTTTATCTTGCAAAATGTGTTGGTGCTTAAATCAAAATGTACCACCTGCCAGTAACGCTATAATCCTTTCCTCTTTAAGTCATGACATTTGGAATATCAGCAGGGCCGAGCTTCAGAGCATTAGAAAAATTGGAGAAAAGACTTTATGATGAAGACGCGATGGGTTTTTCACAGATGGGTGCCCAGCTCAGGCTGAACAATTGGATAAAAAGTTGTGTCGGCAAAAGGAATGACTATAGGAAATTGTAATGTGATAATGGTAGGGATTTCAATTTCCCACAAATAAATAGTTCCACCACCAGCAACTAGAAGAGATGGGTTGAATATACACGAGACAATGTAGCTAATGAATGACTGTTTGGTAAAACGGAGTCAGATTTGAAATCCATTTGATACTTTTCACGTCGAATGGAGCACATTACATTTCCCCATTTCCCCACCCCTCTACCTGGATAATGTTGGTCCATGGCTTTGGGTTTCCAGATGGTAGATCATAGCTTTTGTCTCATGATTAGTAGGATACCGGCTTTATCGGAGTGAGAAGCAGAACTAGAAAACAAATCACAAGTTTAGTTTGGATGATGGAAGGCCCTTTGGTCCATCTAATCTCTCCCTTTCAGAATACCCACCCAATCATCCTCTTATCACAGCATCGAGCGGCCTTTTTAACAAAAAGTCTAGTGTCCTGGCCTCTTCCACCCTTCTGGTAATTGAATAATATAATAATAATTATTGTATTCTTATGCTTTATCACATCATCAAACATCTCAAAACATTTCACAGGATATACTGTCAAGTGTTATGACTGTGAATTTTGTGGGCAAAAACTATTTTAAGCAAAGAAAAACTGCCCGGTGTTGTTGCTGAAGTTGCCCCTTACATCTATAAACCCATGTACTGTATTTTGTTCTCGTGTCTTCATGCATCCTAAAGTATTGCTCTAGGTTTACCTTTTTAATCCCATTTAAGAAACATTTTAAACTGGTGAAGAATATAATCTTTAGGTAGCAGGTATATATGTGAAATAAAATGTAGGGTAAAACAATAGATACGCAGGTATATATGTGAATTAAAATATGGGGTAAAAAATAATAATCATCACTGTGAAGTAGGGTCCGGCGATATATCGATATATCGCTAAAACCCGATATAATTTTCATATCGATATGCCAATATAGACATTTCAAAAATATGGGGGGTGGGTGGGGGGGTGGGGAGACGGCTGGGGGGGGTGAGGGGGAGAGAGACGGCTGGGGTGGGGGAGAGAGACGGCTGGGGGGAGGGGGAGAGAGACGGCTGGGGGGAGGGGGAGAGAGACGGCTGGGGGGAGGGGGAGAGACGGCTGGGGGGAGGGGGAGAGAGACGGCTGGGGGGAGGGGGAGAGAGACGGCTGGGGTGGGGGGAGGGAGAGAGAGACGGCTGGGGGGGAGGTGGGGGAGAGAGACGACGGGGGTGGGGGGTGCGAGAGAGGGACGGTGGGGGGGGGGGGAGAGAGACGGGGTGGATGTGATAATATACAGATAGATAGAGATGGGGGGGACGTGAGAGAGGAGAGAGACACAGAGACACACAGACAGAAAAACACAGAGATGGAGAGAGTGAGAGACACAGAGAGAGAAAGATATTTACCTCCTGAGGAGATAGGCCCCGAATGCGCGCGCTGCGCGCTCATGCGCAGTACGAAAAACCCAAAAATATCGATATTTCGGTATATCTCGATATGAGCCCATCGATATATCTAAATCGGAAAATTTCCATATCGATGGACCCTACTGTGAAGCCTTTGAGTGCCATCATGGTTGTGGCCACCATTGCAGTTCACCATTTCAGTATTAGATTCTTTAAGGTGGTATTTCACACAATGGCATTCAAATACTACCTAGAACAGTAGGGGGTGGGCAGAGGAGTAGAGTAAGAGTAGGTGACATTAGGAGGAAATGTCTTTATCCTTTCAAATGATGTTAAGAGGCGGTTCCTTGGAATGCTTCATTTGGTATTTTAGGTGTAATTTGTAGTAATACTGCACTGGGAAGGGCCTCGTGTTCTGAAGAGCAGTTCAGGAAAGCTTTCTAAACCATGTCACGGGTCAGTGTGAAAACCATTAAGGATATTGGCAGACTTCAAAATTCGAAAGAAAATGAGAGGATCAGAAATAAAGGGAACACTTGAAAAATCAATTAACTGATGTAATAACTGAGAATCATCCTGGCCAAGAATGAAAGAGATCTTAGTGGAATATAAAGCAGAGGAGGCAGAATGTAGCTGATATATGAATTGGATCTGCTGTTTATCGACGTCAGGAAACAAAATGATAAGGAAGGAACAGGCACAGTGATAAATGGGTATATAGAGCTTTTACACTGTTTTCTGTTGTTATTTTCAGATTTCCAGTATTTGTGGTTTTATTTTATAATTCTAGGAATGTTGATTCTCCCCTGGCATATTATACTTTGACAAGAAACTACTCCAGATAATTGCTATATTTTGGTCAAAAATGCCTTCTATCTTCACTCTTATCTGAGACCTTTTAAGCTTGTACTGTTGCCGTTTAATTCAGTTATTTCTAATCTTCTGGAATTCCCTCTCTCAACTCCTCGGCCTTACCTTTTCTCTATCTGTTTTCAAGTGCCACCTTGAAACCCGAGTCTTCAAATTGCCACTATGGTCACATTCTCTTCTACCCTCTCCCATTGCCCCTCTGCTTTGATCGGTGTCTGTCCCCATCACTGTAAAGCGCTCCCAATACATTATTTTGCATGACAATACTATATACAGTATATACAGTATATATATATATATATATATAGATGCAAGTTCTGTTTTTACAGCTAAATCTTTACAATCCATTGTCTCTCAGAATTTGAAAAAACCTGATCATGTCCTGCTTCACCTTTCATTCCTACTAAGGTTTACTTCTGGGAACCCTCATAATTTACAGATTGGCCTACATTTGGTCTCTGGTTTCAGTGTCCCATCACCTTTAGGATGGTGGTGGAGCTAGTGTCCAGAAGTCTTTGATAATCCGACTTTTAAGACAGCCACAGGGAGGAGTGTGACTGTAGCTCAGCAAACACATTTTTACTGATCTCTCCTTGCCTCAGGTGGTGATGTGTCTGATGTCTGCTCAGCACTTCCCCTCAGTAAGTCGACTGATCTCAATCCTATTTTCCCACTATTTCATCTGCTCCTAACATCATCCAAATTTGGTAACTCAACATTTTCTTGCCTGAGTAAGAATTACATTCTTGCACAACTGTGGTTTGACAAGTGTATGTTAACATTAAGTAGTTTTCCGAGCACTGAATCAATTTATAGAGACTACTACAAATAACCAGGGTGTTGCATAGAGATTAGATTTATTCCATTTTGGGCAATGATTAACATTATCCTAAAGTGCTGCCTGTTGTGTCTATCCAGTGCAATCTCTAACTTTAAACACAGCCGGGTGCTTTGGGAGAAATGCCTCCATATTTCATCTGACACTGTGGGAATAAAATATATATGAGACTCAATACATCACACTCAGTTTTTTTCCTGAATACACCGACCTTGAATTAATGTTGGTGCATTACACATGCAGTGGTATTTTTCTGTCTTGAATGTTAAGCACTTCACTGCTGAAGTGATTAAAATTTCATTAACTTGATTACTTTTCTAAAGCTTTCATTCAATGCACATTCTTTAAACCATATTTGTGATGACAAGGCAACTTGCTCTTTTAGACCGACGTAATGTAGAATGTGAAATATGTATGAACCATTTCTCAAATCAATAACATTTCAGGGTCTAAGAAGGCATGTAATATTGCAGCCTAATTTATTATATTTCTTAATAAGAAATGTGTAATTTCTAAAACATCAAACATGCTGATAAATCTTATTATTAAATTTCCTCTAAGGAATGAAGACTCCAGCACACTCAATGTTTTAGAAATATTTGATAACTGTACATTTCTTTCAGGAAATTTTTTAAGAAATACAGTATCATCTTTGCTTCAGTCTGCAACTCTTTATTGCTGAGTTTGTGTTTGTCAGAAACATTATTTGGTTTCAGCTTTATCTGTATCATTAGAATTTTTAAAATCTTAATAACATTTCCCCTGAACCACCTTTGCTTCCGTGTCAATTTCAGTGACAATTTCTGTAGCCAACATTGATAACTGCGCCTAATCCTAGATATCATCTTCGTTTCCCACTGCTATAAACTTGTCAGTGTCAGGCAAATTTAGAATAGTATAGTGGTCAGATAGTATGCGATGTGGGTCTGGATCATTCCGCTTTAAACTAATTACAGAACCACTCACCGAGGATGTAGCTTTGCTTTTGTCACTTGTGCCTTATTGGACCTTCCTTAACCTGAGAAGGATTCCCACAATAAAAGAAAGCTGACTTCTAAGTCATTGGGTTTGGCGCTGATATGATTTCCTATGTGTTGGATGCATGAAGCTTGCTGATATTACTCCTCAAAGGGAGCAGTACCTCCTGTGCATAGCGCAAAGAACTTACCACAAAATGTAGTCAGCAGTATGGAATTTGTTTCCCTTCACTTATAACTCTGTTTGTGAAATATTGAAGGACCATATGGGTCTTTGGGGGTATCACGTGTCACAATCCTATCAAATTGTGTTTCACATCTTCACATCTTGCATACCCTGAGATCTTTTTGAATTTCTTTAAAGCTGGAGCATAATGGTTTAAACAGACTATCTCTTGTTGTATCGTTTATGGAGTATTACCATAGTCTGACTCAGTTGGTAGCATTGTCATCTCTTAAGTCTGAAGCCTGTGGGTTTAAGTCCCATATCCAGATTTCGGATACTGTATAGGCCACACTCCCAAAGCAGTCCTAGGGAGAGATTTATTGTTGATAAAACTAAAGTCCCACCAGTCTTTTCAGGTAGACTGTAACAATTCTGTGGCGCTATTTGAACAGAGGAGTTTTTCAGTCTCACTAATCTCTTCTTTAAGTGTGTGAAGTGCAAATAGATCTGCCCAGAATTAGGCTTTTCCCCCACCCTGTGAATCCGAACAGGTTTCAATAGATGGGTCAAAAACCAGTTAAGATCTGATAATTACTATTCACACCTATGTTTGATCAGAGTGTAATTTGAAAGAAATTCCTTGAAACAATGCAGCATCATATTTCAAAAGAACTGGTAATGTGAGCAAACTTCCTTTTCTGAACTGCAAGTATTAATGTGAACTGACGGAGGTGTTATTAAAATTCAGTTATATGTGGACCAAAGGGTAATTGTACCTCTAATGAGGTACATTAATCAGGCTTGTATTTCAAATAAAATAAAATGCTCTTTGCCACATCAGAACTTTCTATAGCTGCTGGCGTCGATAGGATTTTTCCTCAATAATTGAAATCCCGGCTTCCTATTCTGTACTATTTAGATTTTAACATTAATACCTGCTGTGGGTCAGAGATATAACAGTCTGAGAGTAAAACGCTTGTTTCCAGTAATATCAGTCCAACTGGCTCCGCACTTTTGCTATTGTGTGGAGAGGATAGGCTGACTTCATTACCAACTGAGCACAAGTCAACAAATTGACTATCATCGCTGTTTCATGTTGATCAAATCAAAATGGAAAATTACACTTGATGTCACCCCATTGTGAATAGGTTGGAATTACTTCAGGAACATTCTTTATCACTAAAGTATAGAGAATAGAAAACTCCCAATGTTAGAGTCACTATTGCTGATTTAATGATAAATAATTAATCCTCGCATTTGAAATAGCACCTTATGAAATTATCAAAACACCTCACAGCTATTCACAGGATTTAGGATGTAGTAACTGTGTATTCGTAGGCGTAGGTGACAGCCAATTTTCCCGTAACAATCAGCGGTGGACTGGCTCCCCAAATAGGCTTGCGGTTGTCATGTAAAATGGGGCCTCTCGATTGGTGGGCGCTCTAAAACGCATAAAACATCTGCACGTTTAAAAACTTTGTTGGGCTTAAATGGAATTTCTGAACTAGGCTGCAGAGAGTGGTAACCATTGGAAGCCATTCATAGGGGCACTCGGGAAATTTCCTGATTTCCCGTGTACCCAGTCCGCCCCTGACAGCAATTTTCTACAAACGGTCATGAAATGGATCAATACATTTTGTTATTGAGGATGGTTGGCCAGGACACCATGAGAAGCTCCCTTTTCTTATTGATTACTGCCATGGGATTTTTATCTTCCACTTGGAACAGGCAGACAGGATCTCAGCCAAACAAAGGAACATCTGACAATGCAGCGCATCTCCATCACTGCGATGAAGTGTCAGCCTACACTGTAACTTCAAAGTACAGATGGGGGAACTTGAACGCACAATCTTCTGACTCAGAGGCGAGATACCTGTGCAGTAAAATGTAAAGAGTTATTGACTGTAGAATATTATAGAAAAAAATGTTCAGTGTAAACACAACATCAATGAGTGAATACAGTATAAATTTATTATATCTGCAAAATGGAGCAAAGCAGATGTGTGCAGAATGGAAAAGAACTGAAGTGATCTGTGATTCCTGTACATAAAGCTTAAGAACAGCAGGAAGTGACATTAGTTGTGACCCAACAACTCCCAGAGGTTGGACATTTTTTCACATTTGGTTACAACATGGGGCCTGAGATATTGGATACAGATGACCATGTTATAATGGGATTGTCTTATTGTGGTAAATGAATTAGGAGCACTCCAGTTTCAATATAGAAGAATGCTGCATAGTTAGATGTTTCAACAACAACAATTTTATTTATATAGTACCCTTCGTATTGGGTAGCTTACCAATGGCGGAGCTTTACGACCAAATAAGGAGAGAGGGCAGGGGACCATGGACTTTAAAAGCAGACAAGAAGGGGAAAGGCAGAGGGATTGAAGTAGAATTCCAGTTTGATGGTAATGTGGCTGAAAATACTGTCATTGACGGTGGAGCAGAGGAGACGAGGGACATGCAGGAGAAAAATCGAGGTGGGAGGTGATGAATGCGTGGATAATGGTTTCAACTGAGTTACATGTGACATGCTCTAGGAAGCGGGTGATATGGTGGAGGTGGAGGATAATGGCCCTGGTCAGGGACTGGATGTGGGGTTGCAAGCACAGCTGGGTATTAAACCAAACACTTAGATTGATTGGGGACATGTTTTGAGAGATATGCCAGGGAGGTTGAGGTCGGAGCTACAGGCAAGAAGATGTTATCAGGAGCCTCTCGTCAACACTCAACTTCAGGAAGTTTACATTCATCCAGGCCTTGATGTCTGATACACAAGCAGATAGAACATTGGTAGATCTGTGGTCACGGCTGGAAGAGGAAAAGTAGATTTGAGTGTCATCCGCATAAATGTGGAAGTTGACGCCATGTATGTGGATGATCTTGCCTAGAGGGAGCACATAAATGAGAAAAAGGTGGGGCCACAGATAGAACCTTTCCCTATGTTACAGTGTGTATGGGGGGTGGGAGGTGCGGGAGGAGTTTCACTCTTTCGATCAGTTCCCTTTTGCGCTTAAAAAAACGGGCTGAATTTCAGGTCATCAGATCTTTGCCCACAGAACATGCCTGCATCCTGTGAAGAAATTGGTTGGGGTGTTCCAAGAGGGAGAATGGAATAAGGTAGGATATATTTTTACTTTTGACACTGACCAGATTAATCACATTATGTACATTTCTGTAGTCTACTACACTGGTGGTATGAACTGCAATTCAAGCGCGGCAATGTTGTGAATATTATTTAGCTGCAGAATGTACTATGAGAGCCTGTGAATGTTAACAGATTAGCTGTGGCAATGTAGAGTCTGAGAGGATTCCAATGCCTTTATCTTGCATAAATAACGCGGCCAATTTTATTGGCTGAAAGAATATCTTAAGCATCTAATTGTGCATATGTATTTGTGCTAGTGTGCAGTCTCATAACTACAGAAGTAAATTGGTTTTCCAGAAAAAAGCTTGGTAAAGTAAACACACTGCAGAGTTTTCAAATAATTCATCACAGGAACCAAGATATAAGTTTCAAAAAAATGTTTTCCTACAATCTCAGTATTTTGCCTGGAAGCTTTATATTAATACCAATTGGGGGATAAGACTGATTCTACTAGAATTGATTAGCGCTGGCTGCAAAACTCATTCAATGTGAATCAACAAAAGCTGCATTTTAAATAAAACATACGATTTGTAGTTATGCTTCCCTGCATTTTAATCCCACGAGCATCCCTGTGCAAATACATCTGTTGTTCAGACCTTGACTTGTAGTTGTACAGTGCCAAAGAGAAATATCTTTGATTTTATATTATATGTTTCAGTTATTTCAATATTAACTGTACTATCTTTCTATTATAGCATCAAGCTGCTTCTTAAATACGCCCAATGTTTTAGCCTCAACTGCTATTCCTGGTAGCCCATTCAAACTACGCTTTCCGTGAAGAAATCTGTTATCAAATTGTTCTTTACAAACGTATGCTCAGTTGTCCTGCCTCCACGATTATTCTTTTATAATGTCCATCTAATGTATGACTTCACTAAGAAGTCTCTTCTCAAGGATTAGAACCTATAAAGTGATCTGACTCTTGGCCTTTTCTAACTTTGCTTGTTCTACTCTCCCGTTCTGGGTGTTTCCTCCATGATAACTCTAAATCCAACAGAGGGAAAGTGAATACAAAACAATTGTGTTATCCTGTACAATATATTCAAACATAAATGCTATTCTTAAAACCTAGTGGGCTACCTCAGAAATATTTAATACTGACCTCTTGTATTGTGCAGTATATATACAGTACAATAAAAGCCAGTTTATCCGGAACCCGATCAACCGTAACTTCCGTATAACCGGCATCGCAAAAAAGCAGTCCGCATTCGATTAACTGGAATTTATCCGGAAAAATGCATTACAAATTTTTTTATTTAAAAAAAACATTTGTTTTTTGCATTTTCAGCCAAATATCCGGCCACACTTTAATTGGCATTGGCCAGGTCCCGAGGGTGCCAGATAAATGGGCTTTTTCTGTATATACATTATATATAACACACAATATATATGAAAATGGAATAGAATAAGTTATAAGATATAAGTGTGAATGATCCAAATGATATCAAACAGTCCATCTTTTTGTAATGTAATTTTATTTGGGCATGAGCATTTTTGTTTATAACTTTTTTGAACGTTAGATTTTTGAAAAAAAGATTGTTGAAAAATAGAGGGATTAGGGAAATGGGGATAGGGCAGGTAATTAGAGTTAGGTGAGAAGATCAGCCATGATCTTATTGAATGGCGGAGCAGGCTTGAAGGGCCGAATGGCCTCCTCCTGCTCCTAATTCTTATGTTCTTATGTTCTTTCTTAGTTTGCTTGTTCACCTAGGTATCTGGGAATATTTATAACTCTTCCAAAGCTGTCCAAAACTCTTCACTTCTGGGAATTTATTTGAAATGCATTTATATAAAAGAATGCGCTGTACTGTTTAATAATGTACACTGGCTATTGAATTCCCTGGTAATGAACTACAGATTATTTCTTGATCAATCAGCAGTAATGATGCCACAGTTTTCACTGGGAAATGTCTTGAGCAACAATGGCTTCGGAAGTGGTGAAAACTGAACAGATAATCCTGCAGATTTTTTTGACAGAATGCATTATTTAAAAAAATTATCCTGAATTGATATCAAGGCTGTAATAGAACCATGGGCTTTACTTGCCCAGTACACCTTATGAATCTCTTGATTATGTTACTGCCTTATAATCACTACCAGATATCCATGCTCCTTATGTATTGCACAGGATTCTCATTACTCACAATCTCTGGGTCTGGGTTTTTTTTTTCCATTAATTACACTGGCACCCAAGTTCTGGTTCATTGAAAGCTCATTTTCACAGCATATTCTTTTTAGCTATGACTGGTCTGGAACAGTAATATGAGGTGACATTGGTGTTGTTGTTTTTTTGGCCCTCTTAACTGTAAATGGTCGATTTTATTGGTTTGGATTAACCTAATATAGGTCACACGTTTTATTTTTAAAATTGAGGTGAAGCTTTCCCAGTGGTTTGATGAGTGGTGGACCCTGGCTAACAAAGCACAAAGTCAAACAGGAGGTTGATCAGGAGGTGGTTTCAGCTGGGGCAAGACCTTGAACGAAAAAATTCACCTGAGCACCCAAAGGCCACTGATTAAAAGTTGTTCCAGTACAATTCTTATAGGAACTCACCGGATGCAACCATTGATGAGAACTCTTAATACTTGAAAATGTGGGATGAGATTTATCACATTTCCTGACAGTTCTGTGAATATTTACCTCAAATAATTCGGCAAAGCATCACTTATTTCTCCCTGTTGCACTCATTAACGTGGAGTTGGATGCATGCGTCGAGCTGTCAAGCGCTCTGGGATACTGCCCGGCATGTTGGGTGCTATATAAATGCAAGTTGTTGTTGTTGTTGTCAATGGGACAGTGCCACTTTTGATCCTGGTGGCATTCCTGCATCTGGGTCAGGTCCTATGTTGGGACTTAATCAGGTAGATGTTACTCGTCCTGTAACACTTTCATCTTTTTAAAAAATGTATCAACCTGGTATTCACACTTATTCCATTGGGAAGAAATACAATGGAAGCTGGATGCGGACTAACAACAACAACAAAATTACAATTATATAGAGCGCCTTTCACGTCGGGAGGATGTCCCAAGGCGCTGAATCGTTAGATCGGGAACCGAGCTGGGAGGAAGGGTCGGGGTAGAGGCAGGGGGACAGAGAGTAGGAAAAGGGGGAGAGTTAGGAGAGCAGCAGAAGGCACTCGAAGAGGAAGGTCTTGAGACCGGCCTTGAAGGAGGAAAGGGAGGAAGTGAGGCAAAAGGATTGCGGGATGGAGATCCAGAGTGTGGGGGCAGAGAGGCTGAAAGCCCGGCCACCGATGGATCTCTGAAGCTGGACAAAAAGCACGGCTCCCGATTCATCTATTTAAATATGCTGGTTAATTGTACAAAAATCTAGTTAATCCATCACCATGATGTGCTGGTTGCTGCTACATCTACTCACTCACACCTTCAGTGTCTCCTGCAGTTCCATTCACTCCTGAGAGGCTCCGGATTAGAGATGGGAGGAGTCAAATTCTGATGAGTGACAGCAGACTCCAGCCATTCACAAGCTGTTCTAGGCTGTCAATCAGTGAGGTACAAGTAGTGTAAAGAAACAAGGGAGGGAATGGGAGGAGTGCCCACCCATTCACAAGCAGCTTCAGGCTTTTCAATTAACTTTGAGCCAATGTTAATTGGTCTGCTTCCCATCCAATGGGAATAGCAACTGGAGGGAGGAGGGGCCACTTCTCTCCTGGGGGATGAGGTTAGCCTCGAGCGCTGCTTAAACCGGACAAACAGCCGCTCCCAGTGTGTCCAACTTAAGCGTCTTCTACTATATTTGGTATTAATCAGGGCTTTAGGACTCGAGTCCTGGACTGGGAATCGAGACCGGTCTCGAGTCCTCATTTCAAGGACTCGGACTCGGATGTGCAGGACTCGGACTCGACAGCAGGGACTCGAAGACTCGGGCTTCGAGACCGCCGCGAGTCCGGCAGGTGTGAGCTGAGCTGCAGGGTTTTCTGTAGTTCGCACAAATACTACACTGGCCGACTTACAGGAAATCTCGTAGCAGAAGTTGCATGTGAATGAACTGTGACGCGGTATCCCACGTGGGATACTACTTCCTATCTATCACATGTCAATTTTCTAGCAATGAAAAAAGCCCTTTAAAAAGTGACGCGTTTCAATCCAATGCCCTGGATTGCCACGTGTTTCAGTTCCATTGTGTGAGTAGTAACACTGATTTCTGAGACTATGAGTATTTTTTTTGTACATTGTCTTGTGTACTAACTACAAGGGCTACCATACTATGCTTATATCGCGTGCTATGCACTGAAACCTCCCTGATTCTTACCTGCCCGGCACGTACGAGCATCACCATGGCTGTCGTGTCCCGAGTGGTTTGGTACGGGTACACGGATCATAAGGAATTCACAACAACAGGGGGGAACAAACATCATGCAAAATATAAGTTTTGCAAATGTGTTGTAACTGAAATGTGTGGCACCACATCGAATTTCACAAGCCATCTGCAACAACGTCATAAAGAAAGTTTCATACTCATTTCCGATTAGACTATACAATAAATGAAGTGTGTGTGTGGACTTTTGTCGTAACGCGTTACTCATGAATCACGATAAATTTTATCATGTTAATAGTCTTGAAGATTTAATCTAACAAAGACTATTTTCTGAACTATGTTGGGTAGGCCTCAGTCTACAGAAAAATCCATCTGGTTGGAGGAGTTGTCGCTCTCCTCCAACACAGGTGGAAGTCTCACATACAATATACCGCTACTTGCTGAAATTGGCCTTACTAGGGGTAGGTCTTGGGTCTATGTAGTAGCAATATATACGGAGACAAAAATCTAGCCCCATAGAGATACGCTTAAAAAGTAGAGTGCGAGCGCCGCAAAACATTCTACTATCTTTGAAATGAGGACTCGAGACCGGTCTCGAGTCCGAGTCCAGGACTCAAGTCCTACAGCCCTGCAATTTTCTTCTTTGTGCGCAATGCACTGACTCATACTCGGATCAGCAGCTTTCACGAGCGCTTGGTCACACACCAATATATACAAGTACAAGCCAAGGCAAGCAATCTGCAGCTAGACTTTTTATTTGGAAAAAAAATTGAAATCTCTCTCCTCGACCCAAAGGGGGTTGGTGCCAGGCAGGCCTTTTCAAATACATTTGCCAAACAAGGTTTAGATTTATAAATCTAGATGGATTTGGAGATCATAGAATTGTACAACACAGAAGGAGGCCATTCACACTATCGCGAGACATCTAGAAGACGTGAAAAGCGCTATATCAAATGCAAGGATTCTTATTATTATCATGCCTGTGCCATTATTATGCTCTTTGCCTCTCCAAATTAAAGGTTAGACTCGATTATTGCTTCTTAAAGTTTGCCCACAGTCGGATACCTTCTGGGTTGTCTTTATAAATCTGCTTCAGACAGAGGAAGAGAGACAGATGAGAGTCAGTGGGAGTCAGTGGGAGAGATAAGACAGGGAGCAGAGTGACGGACAGAAAGGAAAGGAGAACGGAATTAGAAAACACACAAATTTAGGGGACTCGTAAGAGGAATTCACTGAATTCTCGTCCACCAGTTTGAATAAAAGCGTATACCACAAGCCAGCCAAGTTACTTGTTCCAAGCCAACTTTAAACTGCAAAGTCTCTATATTGCAATCAGACGTTTGAGCTAGAATTTTTTAGTTAGGCAAACTTATCAATTTCAAGCACTCTGAAAGACAAATTTAATAAGGCACAGGTTAATGTGGAACCACTGCTTAAATGCATGTTTGGAGAGGATTAACATCAACTTTCTAGACACTTGTTTTCATGTTTGACCGCGTTACCTTCCTCAAATTAATGAACGCATATCACTGTCTTAGCATTTTGTGAATCTTCATTTCAGTGAATATCAGTGCAATGGCTTTATCAGACAAGTGACTGACGACTTGAGGAGAAGTCAATATTCCTTGTACTTCAGGAACTAAAAATAGAATTTTTATTTGTTCTTGAACCAAACCATTAAGCACTTGAACTTCGGGATAATGAGTCAATTTATTGCATAAAGCCATTAAGTAAGAAACCAATCCTTGTAAACAAAGTGTAGCAAGCAATATACATTAAAAAAAAAGGTATAAGACTGAAATTCTAGTATGTATAAGTTGGTGATGGGTGTGAATTTTTACATGGAGGACTCGGACATTGAGGACTCGGACTCGGACATTAAAAAGTGGCTCGGACTCGGACACCAGGTACTCGGATGAGGAGGACTCGACTACAGCCCTGTTATTAATACAGTATTAGATCTTTATTTAGGGAGAAAAGGTCTGTTAGGTTATGGGGAGAGAGCTGGGTAGTGGGATTAAGTTGCTCTTTTCAAAGAGCCGAATGGCCTCCTTTTGTGCCATAAAATTCTATGATTCTATTTTTCAGTTACAGGGCTCGAGTGTGTTTCAATACAGGTGCTAACTGATACATTTGCAGTGTGTGTTGCCAGCAGCAAATTCATACAGTTTGTAAAAGAAGTCTCCAAGCTCCAGCCCAGAGATCAATTAATGTGCACCATGAACAGCAGATTGCAGTTGCAGACTGGAATGATATTTGAATCTCATCAGCGTAGCTGAATTGTGGGAAGACAAATGAGTGATGGGTAGGCAATGAGGTCAGTCTTCCAGCCAAAATTTGAATACCTGACTGTTGATATGAAAGTGAAAACATAATCTACCATTCACTTAACTGTGAGATTGGCTGGTGCTCTCTGCAGTCTCCTGATTGAACTGAATTGAGGGAAAGATGTTCTACTCATTCAGCTCCTTGTGTACTTTGTGTGATTGCACACTCCAGCTGGTGATAGCGTTTCAAGTTTTCCACTGAAATGTCATTATATTAAATCAAACTAACTCCTTTTGGGAGGAAAAAAAAATGATAGAATTTGCCTCTACTGTCAGACTAGTAGCAGATGCCTTGTGCATGGCATTATCAGCCATGTTACTTTGGGTGAAGTTATCGCCTGGATAAAGTTATGTTACTCGGAAGAATTACATACAATGATATGGCATGGAAACAGGCCATTTGACTCAACTAGTCCATTCCATTGTTTATACTCCATGCAAGCCCCTGCTCTCTCCAACCTCTGTTCCAGCCTGGCTCAGTTGATAGCACTCTCACGCCTGAGTTTCAAAGTTGTAAGTTCAAGCCCCATGTTGGGACATTGAATTCTTATTGTCCAGGCTGACACTCGCGTACAGTATTGGAAGTGTGCTGCATTGTCAGAGGAGCCGTCCTATGGATAAGACATTAATTCAAATACTCATCTGCCTACCCATCTGCCTCGTCAAGTAGATGTTAAAGACCCTGCTCAAAACAAGAAGACAGATTCTCGCAGTGCCCTGGCCAATAATTAAAATTAGTAATTTTGCACAAATTGTCTGCCTCCAAATACATTTTACAGTAAAGCTTGTGAAGCATTTTGAGATGTATTGATAGCATGAGAAGGTGTGGTGTGTTTTGTAAATATACACTTTATAGTATATGCAGTTAAGCACATTCATACGTCTCGAAGATGGTCTGAATGTGCAGGTAAATTGTCGGGTCTTAAAACTGATAAATCCCCTGGACCGGATGGCCTGCATCCTAGAGTTTTAAAGGAGGTGGCTACTGAGATAGTGTGTCTATAATCTTCCAAAATTCTGTGGATACTGGAAAAGTCCCCATTGATTGGGAGATTGCAAACGTAACTCCACTATTTAAGAAGAGTGGGAGAGAAAATATGGGAAACTATAGATCAGTTAGTCTGACGTCAGTTGTAGGGAAAATTCTTGAGTCCTTAATAAAAGACGTAGTTATGGGATACCTTGAAGACCATAACAAGATTAGGCAGAGTCAACATGGCTTTACAAAAGGGAAGTCATGCTTGACTAATCTTTTAGAATTTTTTGAGGATGTATCCAGCAGGTTGGATAAGGGGGAACCAGTAGATGTGGTATATTTGGATTTTAGGAAGGCATTTGACAAGGTACCACACAAAAGGCTGTTACTCAAGATTAAGGCCCGCGGGATTAATGGGAAAATATTAACATGGATAGAAGAGTGGCTATCGGGTAGAAAGCAGAGAGTAGCGATAAATGGATCATTCTCGAATTGGCAGGATGTGACTAGTGGAGTGCCACAAGGATCAGTGCTTGGGCCTCAGCTATTTACTATTTATATCAATGATCTAGATGAGAACATTGAATGATCTAGATGAGAACATTGAATGTAATGTGTCTAAATTCACGGATGACACTAAACTGGGTAGCAGAATGAGCTCTGAGGATGATGCAAAAAGATTGCAACAAGATATAGATAGGTTAGGGGAGTGGGCAAGTAGGTGGCAGATGGAATTCAATGTTAGCAAGTGTGAAATTATTCACCTAGGTAGCAAGAATAAAAGTATAGATTATTTTCTAGAGGGGGAGAAGTTAGATAGTGTTAGTATTCAAAGGGATTTGGGTGTCCTTGTACACCAGTCCCAAAAAGTTAGTTTGCAGGTGCAGCAAGCAACTAAGAAGGCGAACGGCATGCCAGCGTTCATTTCAAAAGGTTTAGAGTACAAGAGTAGGGAAGTCTTGCTGCAACTGTATAGGGCTCTGGTGAGACCGCACCTAGAGTATTGTGTGCAGTTTTGGTCTCCTTATTTAAAAAAGGACATACTTGCCTTAGAGGGGGTGCAGCGTAGATTCACTAGGTTAGTTCCTGGGATGAGGGGACTGACCTATGAGGATAGGTTGAATAAACTAGGGCTGTACTCTCTAGAGTACAGAACAATAAGGGGGGATCTTATTGAAACATATAAGATTCTTAAAGGGCTGGATAAAGTAGACACTGAGGGACTGTTTCCCCTGGTAGGAGAATCTATAACCAGGGGTCACAGTCTTAAAATTAAGGGTCAGCCTTTTAGAACAGAGTTGAGGAAACATTTCTTCACTCGGAGGGTAGTGAATTTATGGAATTCACTACCCCAGAAGGCTGTAGATGCTCAGTCCTTGAACATTTTCAAGGCTGAGACTGATAGATTTTTGAAAAATAGAGGGATCAGGGGATATGGGGATAGGGCAGGTAATCAAAGTTAGGTGAGAAGATCAGCCATGATCTTATTGAATGGCGGAGCAGGCTCGATTGGCCGAATGGCCTACTCCTTCTCCTAATTCTTATGTTCCTTATGTTCCTTATGTGGTGAGGAGCTACATCAAATGCAAGGTTTATTACTATAAGTTTTTAGGCCTGTTTCTGTGCAGCAGCGTTCTTTGTTTTTAACATAAGCAAATGGGGTATGAGCTATAAATGTAGCTTTAACTGAAACTTTCAGTTATCATTCCCAACCCCCGCCTGAAAAAAACTAACAGAACAGTGATTCAATACACAGAGGTGCCCATCACAATGGAATTCATAATTGATTTTAATTCCCAGTATTCTTTATTTTTTATGATCTCACTTTAGAATACGCTGTAAATTATTTATATGTTCTCTACATAGTACAGTAGAAGCCCGTTTATCCGGCACCCGCGGGACCTGGCCAATGCCGGTTAAAGCCGGATATTCGGGCGGCCCGCAGCCGAAAACCCATCACAAAAAAATTAAAGTTATTTTAACACACACCATACACACCAGACTAACTAATAACAGATAATAACAGAATATTGTATTGGTACTTATTGTTAAAACTACTCTCTTGTGCTTCTCACCTTTACTGATTGAGGTTTACAGTCCAGCAATTCTTTTTTAAATGGAGCCAAGCAGGTGAAAAAAACGGCAGCACGACTTTACTGGCTGCAAGCCGAAGCCCTAGACACTACTAGCGGCAAACCAAAATACTGCACCTGTGCGACAATGTGGGTTATCGGTTAGTGTTATCGGCTGCCACTAGTATGATTTTAAAGTCATACGCGCTCTGTTTTTTTCACCCGCTCCATTTTAAAAGGAATCGCTGGACTATAAACCTCAACTGCAGCTTCATGGCTTCAAGTGCAGCATCTACCAGCAAAGATAAAAAGCGCAAGAGAGTAGTTTTAGCAATAAGTGTCAATACAAAATTCTGTTTTTATGTTATTATTTATTAATTGATTTACAAATGCTCCACTGCTGTTGTTCTGGATAAGTTCCGGTTTATTGAATGGGGACTTTTTTTTGGTGTGCCGGTTATACGGAAATGCCGGTGCATCGAGTCACGGATAAACGGGCTTCTACTGTATCAAACACAAGGATTATTATTATATCAAACATAAGGATAATTAGCATAATTATTCCCTTCCCTCGCGTGTATGTATCAATCATAAGGCAAAAGTGTTGGATGCAAGAGTTTTGCACTAAAAGGTTGGGATAAAGAAGAATTTAGTTCAATGGGAACTATTTTACTGTTCAAAATTCTGCTTTGCTTCCCATCAAAAATTACCTTGGAAATATATGTGCCCACAGTATGATGCCATCAATTTTCAAGGTTCATAGAAATTCTGCCGAAGAGCTTTCTGATGTTGTCAATCATGTGGAAGTGCCATGGGCATCCTTAGGGTAGCTCCATTAATGCTAGTGAAGGCTTCAGCCTGAACCGAGAGCCGAACTGGAGCAGTCAGCCCCTTTAACTCTGCTGACTGAGTATGCAGACTGCTAACAGGGGGAACACCAAACGACAGGGGATCGCCAGGGAGAACAAAATTAATAAGGATGTTGATGAGAATTCAAACTTAAAGAGCTTGAGGGGAAAAAGTGAAGTGTACAGTCGTGGAACAATGTTGAAGTGGAGCTCCCAACACAAAGCATTTTGTGGTGATTTTCAGTCTACCACATTGCTGACTTACCTCATCTCACTCCGTATACAGTCTATCCCGTGAAACATTTTGACACGTCCTCACAACTTCAAAGGCACTATATTAAATGTAAAGTTACTATTACAGTAAAGCTCGCATCATTCAGGAACATAATAATTCATATGATTTACGCGAAGTCCCACGTTGAAGACAAACTGGCGTAAATTGTATTTAGTCAAGTTTGTCACTGGATCACCCAGTAGGTGCGCATGCAATGAAGGGTCCAGACTACATTTCCTGCGATTGATTGCATTTTGATTCATTGCCGCATGTGCACATACCAGCAAGCATTGATGCACCCACCAGTGAGCAAAAATTGACTGTTCAGCAAGTGCTTGCAAACAATGGAAGATGTCAATTAAGTCACTGTATAAGCGAGAATGGCTGTTAATAATCTTCCACAGTGAACTGAACCATGCAACACCGTAGGAAGTAGCACAACCCCAACAATTGTTACAATTGCCTGAACTGTGGCCTATAAATTGACAATTTGACAATTCATATGGATACAAGCAACAGAGCTGCAATATAAAGGTGTAAAGTTAATATATAGGGACCTAATAACCATACATACCAACCACCACATGACTGTGAATTTGTGTGAAATTTCATCCATCAGAATGCCAACCACAGTACTTCACAACTCTTGACGAACACCAAACAAAATTATGGTAGGGAAAAGTGAGACAGAAATCCACGTTTTGTGGTAAAATAAAAGTTCAGTTGTAAATCTTTCAGTAGTAATCTTCGACCTCTTGGGTAAGATGAATCACCTCATTCCAGGATACCTCGTGGAACAAAAGAAAACTTTGAAGTGTATGGTCCCAGGGGAAGATCACCCTCAATGGATGAATCAAAAAGTAAACCATGCATAAAATCTGTGTGGAGCAGGGGTTCTCAAACTTTATCATAGTGAACTGCCCCAAGAGGAGAATAAAACAATTGTACCTCCCCATAGTTTACTAAGTTAGCACAAAGAAATTAAACTCCAATACTTTGCAAGAATGTGAGTAATAAAGTAGAAACACTCTGATCAATATGGTTGTATGAGATGGAGTGTCAAGAATTATAGTTTTATTTCCCTTCACTCCTTGCATTGGTGGCCTGATTTACATTGGTGCCTGCCATCTATCCTCACCTCTATCATTCAGACCGGAGGTTCACCCCACTCCCATTATATTACTAATATATAATAATATAATAATAATACTATTGTTGCTGTTGCTGGGATGAGTCATATTAACGCTGAGACGATTGGAGGTGTGTAACTCCTGATGCAAGTCCATGCCTTTTCATACGCCTGCCATTCTCCTCCAGTTTCTAATGAGTGTCTTGAATGGAGTAACTCAATGACTGTTGGAATGTTGATAAAGTCAGATTGGTAGCTCTCCCCAGTGTCCTGATTATCCTGGACACCAGTTAATAAGCCTTTAGCTTTTCATCCCTATTCAGCACAGGTGTGGCAATAAGAATAGTCTTTGCATTTTGATCCAATGCCTTTCAAGTCAGGAGGATGTCTGTGCTACTGCTTTTCTCCATGAGTCAGACATGATCACGTGAGCAAGTAATATTTTTATCATATAAATTGCCTCATCTGCTCTGATTATGCCTTTAAAAGTATTTTTCATGTGTCTACCTAATTCCGTTCAAAAGACCTAATTGTCTCAGAATTTACTGTAAGCATCCACTGTACATATATTTTGGAGTCTCGTAGCTCAGTGGTTAGAGCACTCGCCTTAGAAACGTGAGACCTGTGTTCGAATCCAGGCAGGTCAGGACAAAACATTGGGCAAGTTTCCTTACTCAACATGCCTAATAATAATCCATCCAAAATGACTGTTTGTGGGACACTGCTCTGTGCAATTGGCTGCTGCGTTTCGCCCACAAATATATAGTCAATTCACTGTACTGTATATTCTGTGAAGCGCTTTGAGACATCTAGAAGATGCGAAAAGCACTATATCAAATGCAAGGATAATTATTGTTAATATTATTATTTTACACAATTCCAGTATGGCACAGTTCTATGATTCAGGAACTGTTCAAAAAGTAAGATAAAATACTGAAGTAATGTGTGCCAAGACATTTTACAATTAGTACCACCAAACTCACTTGCAAAAATCCAATTTGGTGCTTTAATTTTTTTTGGCTACTTGAAGATATGTTTTAGAAAGATGTACAGGTAGACCCTACTTAATGAAGGGGTTAGGGTCTTCGAAACTCCTCATAAAGCGAGAATTTTGTTTAGCGGGTGGGAAGTCCTTACTGTGTTTCTGTATGTGAAAAAAATCAGTTTCATTCCCAGCATAGCGCTAACATTTGTGGTGTACCAGTAAAGACGTAAGGTAAGTAGAACTGCTATTGAAGGCTGCAATACTTTAATAACAAGATGAAAGATGAAAGAGTACAAGATGAAAATGTTTGTTTTGTTTACCTGAACAGTATTTTATTTAATAAATTATTAACACAATACAGTAACGAAACAAAAGTTCCCGTATCTCGCATAATAAGGTGAGGAGTAGGGAGGAGGTCTTTGTTTTAATTGTTGCTGGAGGAGGAGGGAGAGGAGGAGGATGCTGGAGAATCGGGAGAATCTGGTGAGAAAGCAATAGGTTCTGGATAGTCGGCGGACGTACTTTGTTGCGGTGTATAACCTCCCTCCTTAATGATTTTTCTAAGTTCATCTGGATAATGTTCCGCAGCAGCAACATCCGCACTAGCAGCTTCCCCGCACATCGTGATAGAATGTAGATTGTATCGCTTTCGAAAACGATCAAGCCGCCCGTTGCTAGCAGCAAAAGTCTCCGCTGGCTTTTTCTGAGTAGCGCTGTGTGGTTGCCAAGCATCCTGCCACTTAAACAACTCCCATACTGTAAGGGCCTTCTCTTGGATTATACTAGCGGAGAGGGGGCAATGGCGTTCGTTCTGGTCTTCCATCCATCTTCATTTCGAACGTGATGGACTTCCTTTTCTTCGATGGAGTTGGCGATGTTGCTAATGGGCGTTTAGGTGGCATACTGAAGTAAGTGTATGTAGCTTCGTCGACTGAGACCGAGTGCGTATTGCGGGAGCAGCCGGGAGACGAGAAGTGCGCGAGATTTAAACTTTTACTATAGCGAACGCAGCCTTCGCTAAGCGCATAGGAGGTACAAATACAAACCCTCGTTATAGTGAAGTTTCGGTAACCGGGCGTTTGGTAAGCGGGGTCTACCTGTATATTGTACAATCAACTGAATAAAATAGATATGTGCAATATAGCTACACTCCCACTATTTTCCTATTACTTGATTGCTTAATAGGGAATGAGCCTTTACCTGAGTATAGCAAGAGTATTTGCACCACATACTAGCAGACTTTGACTGCCCAGTTCGCCTATTCCAACTGAAACTTGATTAGTTTTACTCAACAACCAGTAATATTCTGTCAAAAAGCACGAATGAAGGACTTTCCTTAATTAATGATGGAGCCTTTGAAATTATTCAGACACTGAGATTGAGTGTCAGTGCTGAAAAGGTGTTGTTTAAATTTACTTCAACCGCCAGAAAATAATTTCAGAGTTGATAACTTGCCTGATTTACTTCCCTTATCATTTGTTATTCACTTTGCAGTATAATCTCTATAGCACATTGAGAAGCTCTGAAGATGTAAAAAGACGCTACTGTATATCAAATGAAAGGATTATTATTATTATTAAACTATTTCATCTACATATTTTGTAAATTTAGTGGGAATAAATATAGGATGTCTACTAAGGTCTTCTTGAATCTGTAAACACTCTCTGCTCCTTTCGCTGTTTGTGCATGTTTGGGAGAATTGGAGTTGGGGTAAGAGTTGGTAGCATGTCTTACTTGTGCAAATAACTTGGTCACTCAATTCTTTGTGGGATACTACTTGCTGTGTTTCTTCCACAAAATGTACAGTCAACTCACTTTACAGTATACTCTCTGAAGTGCTTTGAGACGTCTCGAGGACGTGATAAGGCACTTTCACTACCTCTCTGACCTCCTCACTCCCCAATCCACAATCCAGCACCTCCGCTTGATCAGCACTAGTCTTCTGCGCGTCCCTCGTACTTTCTGCCTCACCATCGGAGGTCACACTTTCAGCTACTCCTCCCCAAAACTTTAGGACACTCTTCACCCCGCCATGGATCAGAGTCTGGCTCCGCCACTGTTAAGCGCCCTGAGAAGCTAACCTGTGTGGAAGGGGCTATAAAAGGGGAAGCTGTTGATGTATATCAAATGCAATAATTATTATTATTATAGTCCAGCTCGTTCAGAATAAAACCCAGAGAGAATATGTAGTGGTGACCTAGTAGATCACGAATTTAAGTGCTTGACACTTGACAGAAATATTTGTCTCCCATTAGTATTTCCCCCATTACAGTATTCACTTTGAGTTAATTTTATATCTCTAGGCTGCACAACTGATCAAAGCATTAATGAAGAGCTAAACCATTCCATTTGAGTGAAAGAGAAAACAAAATCCCTGGAGCAGCTTACCCCTCTTAAGCCATTGCACAGCAGCATCAAAGCATGGACTTTCTGAAATCCAGTGTGTCTGAACTCTTGGCTGGTCATGAGCTGAGTCACCCAGAAACTAAATGGGCATTCAGAAAATATCAAGTAGGAAAAGAACTAATTACAACTATGTTTTCCCAGAAGTTTAGTTCAACCACCAAGAAAAATGTGTTGAAAAACCAATGACCAAATGAACTGCAGCTGCTTTTGATTCGTGTTGCTTGCCTTCAAAAGACTCCACAGCGCTTATCATATACAGTATTTGCAACCAATTGAATTGAGGAGTTTAGTAACTGGAGACAGGAAAGCATATTTTAGAACAAGAGATGTTTGTTTTAAACCGTTTTCAAAGTGAATTGTCGTGAGCCTCTTTGTTTTCATATGAAATTGTAGATGAATACTTTGTGTTTGGAAGATCATAGGGATCCCAATATGCCTGTGGCTAGAAATATTACATAAAGGTTTACTGAGGGAAAGGGAAACCATCTAAATTCACAGGTCAGACTGAACGATTAACAAGGATGAAATTACATGAAAGAATGTGAAAAGGTCAGAAGAATGCAAATGTCATGAAACAGGCAGAGCATTATTTCTATGTGCCTTCTAAAAATGTGTTCAAATTCTTGTTTATTGAGATTTCTTTTTAGAAAAATGTACATTTGAATGGTTTAAAACATTTTTCAGACTTGTCATCTATATGCATTAAACATGGAAATATTCACTACCTTTATACATACTTGTAGTTTCATTTAATGTTTGACATTTCTATGTTTAGTAAATTTTAAAATATGTTTTGCCTTTTAAACTTTATGCTGCAAATAATTTTATTCATATCCATACTAATATATTACTGTTACTATTTGTTAAGCACAAATAATGTATTCATGTTAGTAGAGGCAGTGATAGTTGGCAGTGAAATGGTTAGTGAGATTCAAGTTTAGATGGGATTGTTACATGACGATATCAAAGGAAATGCAAATTGATGCAAAGTATATAATGGTGGAAGTTTATAACACTCCAGGCATGTTGGTGATAAAAATGGATGGGAAGGTAACTAATATAATTCCAACTTTAACACTGGGTTAGAAGTATAGCTCATAGAATGAATACATCTGTTACCTTGAAATCTATAATTTCAAGGAGTCCTGTAGCTCAGTGGTTGGAGCACTCACCTTGCAAGTGAGAGACCTGGGTTTGATTCCCGGCAGAGTGAAAGCTTGGGCAAGTTTCCTTACTCCACACACCTGATAACAATCCCTCAAGAAAAAACCCAATAATAAACTGGTCACTCCAATCCAAGACAGTTTGTGGGACACTGCTGTGTGCAATTGACTCACATATTTCTCCCACAAATAATACAGTCAGTTCACTTTACAGTATATTCTGTGAAGCGCTTTGAAACATCTAGAAGATGTGAAAAGCACTATATTAAATGTAAGGATTATTATTATAATGGCAAATAAAGTGATACTGCATATAAAAAGCAATTTCAGAACATCTTGTAAGATAAAGCAATACATTCAAGCTAACATGGATTTATCAAATATAGGTCATACCAGGCAAACTTATTCGATCATTTGAGTATGTTCACAATCAATAGATGAGGCATATTATGGAACTTGACTTTTCAAAAGCATTTGATAAGATCCTTTGCAGGGGACTAATGACAAAAGTCAAAGCTGTTGGAATGTGAGAGGAAATTGCAAATTCAATGATTAATTGTCTATATAATAGGAAACAGAGGGTAGTTGTTATTGATGTAATTGTTGTAATTAGGATTTGTGACCTGTGACCACTCGCGATTGCCAGGCATCAGTCCAGGGACGCCACTGTTCATAATACTTATTAATGAGCTTGATGACCGCTATCAGCTTGTCTGGTTGGCATCGGGGCGTGGATGAAGACGAGTTTCCTAAAATTGAATACGGACAAAGCAGAAGCCATACTTGGCGCCCGTCAATGTCTTCACTTCTGCGGATCTGAACTCAACCTCCCTGAGCTCTCACTCACTGAACAAGTGCACAATCTAGGCGTCCAATTCAATCACCAACTGTCCTTCCTCCCTCACATCCAGTCCCTGACCAGAACCACCTTCTTCCATCTCTGCTACATTGCCTGCCTCTGACCACACCTCACCCAAAATGCCGTCGAAACCCTTGTGCATGTATTTGCCACCTCCCGCATGCATTACTGAAATTCCTTCTCGCCACTTTCCCCAGCTCCACTATTCAAAATATCTAAGTTATCCAGGACTCTGCCACTCACATACTGACTCGGAATAACAACAACAACAATAAAATTGCACTTATATAGCGCCTTTCACGTCGGGAGGACGTCCCAATGCGCTGAACAGTCTGGTCGGGACCCGAGCGGGGGGTTGGGGGGTGGGGGAGGGTCGAAGTAGGGGGAAGGAGAGTGGGAGAGGGGGAAGAGTTAGTGGGGCAGCTGAAGGCGCGGTCGAAGAGGAAGGTCAGAGAGATAGGTGGGGGCAAGGCCATGAATAGCCTTGAAAAGTGAGAACAAGGATCTTGAATTCGATCCTCTGGGTGGCGGGGAGCCAGTGGAGACGGGCGAGGGTAGGAGTGATGTGGTCGCGAATAAACTCCATATCCACATCTATCCACTGGCTCTGCATCACTGAACAGATCTGCGCATTCGTATTCTTCACTCTCTGGCAACTCCCTGCTTCTCTGACCTCCTCACTCCCCAATCCACCACCCAGTGCCTGGCCCTGGCCTTCAGCTCATCCCTCACACCCACCATCAGAGGTCGTGCTTTCAGCAACTATGCCCCAAAACTCTGGAACACTCTCCCTCAATCCCTCTGTCCCCTTTTTCAAGTCCCGCCTGAAAATCATCCTCCTGCATGGAGGGCACTATATAAGTTCAATTTATTGTTGTTGTTGAGCTCATTTTAAGTGAGATGTTTTTCTGCAATGTGCCAAATTGGTAGGAAGGCAACATTTCTAAAGTGGATATTTTTCAAAGAGATTCACTGACACTTCACAAATGGTAGATGGATGGCAAAGAACATGTAATAGTCCAAAAAGTTTAGGATTATATTTCATTCTTGTGCTAAAAACATGCAAAAAAAAGATGCCATGCGGTTTGGGTGTGATGGTTAACCAAGGGCTAACACTCTCACTGCGTTTGATGGTAACAGCTCTCAAGGTAAATCAAATATTTAGAGTGTATTTGTACGTACTCTTGTGTCATTGTAATTTCATTGCATTTTGACAGTGTTCGAACTTAATGGAATTTCCAGCACAAGTTGATATTCATAAAAGTCCATTAATATGTTGGGCTGTGGAGCATGAATCTCAAATAATGCAGGAAGATGATATTTGTACCATAAAATCTTGATATTGAAGCAAAGTATTGAAACTACAGTTTTTTTGTGCTTTCTTAACCTTGACTCCCTTGGAAATCCACCCATCCAGCTTTTGGTTGGGTGAAAATGCAACCAGATTCTTTGTTTCTACATTAATATGCTTGAGTTGATCTGTGAATTATGGGGAACTGCCTTGGGATGACTTGCACTCTGATTTTCCTCCCTTCTGGAGGAAAGTACTAGGCTTTTAATCTTCTGAGTTCTTTGCCTCATGCCAGAGATTAAGAGTTGATCGTTTGAGGAATTATGGACTTGAACCTGTGTCCTACCACTCCATAGAGGAGCACATTGGAGTACCAGTGTAATTGTGAGACTATGCTCACAGTTCTAGTTAATTAATAGTTATCTTGCATTTGATCTAGCACCTGTAACATGGTTCTATAGTGCTTTACAGGTAATTGCTGTCACATGTAGTGATTGGTGCATTTTGCTTGCAAATGAAACATCTCATTTGTGCAGCAACATTCGCACAAACTCCCTTTAAATGCTTCCATGACCTTGCCCACCCCATGTGACCTTCTGGTACCCTACTCCCCCGACTCCTCCTTTCACTCCACCAACTCTTCTCTAAGGAGATGAAACAATTGAGAAGGGAACCTGATATTATGAAAGGATTTGATAAGGTGAACACTAAAAGGTTGATGGCTTGTTGGTGAGTCCAAAACAGAGAGGCGTATATATAACATAGACAGTAGCAGATCTAAAAATGAGTTTAGAATGAACTTCTTTACACAGAGGTTGGTGGAGATGGGAAAAGTATTGGATTACCCTAAGAAAGGCACTATAATAGTAAAAGACACTATAAATGCAAGTTGTTTCTGTTGTGTCATCTCAAGTCTGCTCTGCATCCACCGCCGTAACCACCCAACGATCAGCAGCCGGGCTTTCAGCCTCTCCGCTCCCACACTGTGAAACTTCATCCCGCAGTCCCTCCTCCTTGCTTTCTCCCTTTCCTCCTTGAAGGCTGGTCTCAAGACATTCCTCTTTGACCGCGCCTTTGGCTGCCCCCCTAACTCTTCCCCCTCTCCTACTCTCCTTCCCCTTACCCCCCCCCCCCCCCTGCCACTTGGGTCCCGACCTGACTGTTCAGTGCTTTGGGACGTCCTCCTGACATGAAAGATGAAATGTTGTTGTTGTCGTATGTGGGACATTGCTGGCACATATTAGGTGGTAGATTTGCTTACATACCATTTATTAAATAACGAAGCGCTCTGAGACGCCGTCCAGCGTGGAGGATGCTATATAAATCAAAGTAGTTGTTGTTAAGTATTCTTCCTAAACTGAGGAAACCAGGTTCCATGTTAGAACAGGGTTGCATTCCTGAAACATGTCACGCAAACCGAAATGTAATAAATCGGAATGTGGTTTCCCATGTGGTCCCATTACATAACCCGAGATGTGTTCTTTTGACAAAATTTTGGGACCTTAAACCCACTAAGTAACACACAAAATAACACACTAAATAACACACATAGCCAAGATTTTGTATCTAATGTAATGACTTTGAGTGTTTTTTTTTACCGCTAACAGTATTACTGCTGCTCACTTCACTTACCGGTCTCTTTTCTGACATTGTAGAAATGCAGTAGTGGCTGTAAATCGCTAAACATTGCGTGGTGTCCCTTCAAAAGAAGCTGGCTTTTAAAACCCTAGAAAAAAGCTTTTACCGCTACAAAGAAAGCTTTTAACGCTTAAAAAAAAAGCTACACGGCCAATCAATTTGTATAAAGAGCATAGAGTACTTACAAAAGAGCAGAGTCCACAAGATGAGTGTCAATCGCGATAACGCCCTCTAGTGGTGGGAGGCTAATTTTGGTTGAGCAAAATAAAGATTGGGATCACTGATGTAGCGACATGCTATTGGCCAATTCAAACTCTTGGATACAGTATACGACTGAGATTTTACCGCAAAATACACTATGTACTGTGCACGCGCAAAAAAGATGCGCCAAATTTTTTTGTCGTTAAAATAAAACCAAATGTCATATATTGATAAAAAGGTGTTAAAAAATTCTGTTTGTTAAATTGAAATAGTGCAAATAGAATCGTCGTAAATCGAGGGATACTTGTATAAGAATGTTCCAAAATTTTAAGGCAATGGATATAAGGCTGATACCATGAGGTGGCTCTGCCCTCTCGTCCCTGATAACATTTGTTTTTTCATACTAGATGTTTGAACTAATTCTATATACATTGGAGATTCAGCTGTGGAGTCAAGAGTCCAATTTCAATTGCAGAAACTCCCATTTCACCCTTGGTTAAATGGAAATGCATTAACATTTGCAATTTGAATGTTTCATTAAAATTCTGTTCAGCAAACCTCGCTCATTTACATCCTTTTTGTTCCTCTAATAACGCAATTCAAGTACCAAATTGTATTATTTCAGTAATTATTATCATTAATACTTCAAGTCCGGTAAGATTTTCAGCTGCAGAAAAATATTCCGTCACTTATACTCCCGACCTGAAAGTTACTATACAAATACAATTTGTTGTTGTTATCAATGAACTCACCAGTTATCATACAAGGAGATAAATTGAAGATGATTCCATACATGAACAATTACAACTTGAATTCACACCTTCACACCAGGGTAGTGTCCCAGAACACTTCAGAGTGGCAGTGCACGACACCGAGCTGGGGGGAAGTGACTGTAGGCGCAGTTGAAAAGGAATGTTTTCAGGAGCAATCTGAAGATGGGGAAGAAAGGGGCAAGGCAGAGGGATAGAGGAAGAATATTCCAGAGATTCAGGTCGTAACGGAATACTGGCTACAATGGGTTTGATTGGTGTATAGAGTTTATTGCGGGTGAATATGCGGGTGGCACAGTTTTGGATCAACTGGATCTTGTGAATGGTGGAGCTGGGAAGAGAGGAGGACATTCAAGTCGGGTACAGTCAGGGTCGGGCAATTTGTTGAAATTGGAGGAAGGTGGACCTGGTCAGCTCCTGGACGTGGGGAAAGGAGGACAGCTCTGGGACAAATCTGATACCTCTATTGCACACTGGTTCAGCGAGTCAGAGAGATAAGGTGGGGGTGTTTGAGGAGGTAAGAGCCTCAGGACAGAAGACATTTAATGGGAGTGAAGGCTTCCACTTTGTTGACATTTAGTTGCTAGAAGTTTGTACTCATTAATGCCCTGATGTCTGCAAGACAAGTTGACAGAACATCGGCAGACTTGGAAGTCGCAGCTGGAGGAGACGTACATTGTATGTAATCCGCATACATGTGGAAGTGTACCCCACGTCTGTGGATGATGTTACCAAGAGGGAAAATTCAACTGAAAACACTCTCTTCAAATATTTCCCCTTAATCTTATATAGGACTAAAAAATACTGAAACTACATCAAGTTTGAGTTTACACTTGGTTTTCAAATAAGTGACAAAGCATTCCTGTTATTATTTTCATTGTTGGTGACACTAACACCAGATTTAACAGTCATCTCATGATTTTCAATGGAATCTCAAATCCACCATAACTGCTGATAGTCAAGACTGAATGTCTGAAATGTAAATCTAATGCTAGGAATACAACCAGCTTAATAATTCAGCAGGTGAAAATTTCCCCTCTGGCAAGTCCATTGCTGTCGACTGACTTTATTAAACACAACATTCACCGAACATCCAATGGCATAAAAAGCAAGTACACAACTGAAGATACCAGAAGAGGTAAAACGGTCTATAATACTTGCCTACCTAGATACAGTAGAACACAGATCCAAGTGACCTTTCTTACCCCCACCTTACTAAATAAATAAACAGATCTTGCATAACAATACCTATTGTTAATGGGGAAACAGTGATGTAGGCCGCAATAGCCACACCAAACTTAGATTGCTGCTCAGACGTCAGTTGGTTGCTTTGCCTTCAAGGTAGTTCTCCATTTGATTCATTTATTGTGGTTTGTTGTCCAAATGATATCTTCTGGAGCTGTTGTTCTCATGCATTCTGTGGGATCTCCTTTCCCTCTACATTATTCTGCAGCTGAAAATCTTATAAGGTATATGGTCTGAGCAGTACTTGGTTTGTGTCCTTTACATTTCTAGCCCATGCCATGATAATAACAGTGTTATTTTTTTTCTTTAGCATGCCATCAGTAACCAGTTGCCTTTTGCAATAATAGTAATTCTTGCATTTGATTTAGTACCTTATCATGTTAATGCATCTCAAAGTGTGGAATTTGTGTTTGCAGGCTAGCTATTTATATGGGAAAGGATTGAAAAATCTATGGATTGTTAATTGCCTGGATATTATACAATAAATAATCAATTTCAAACACTTTTACTACCATGAGGTTCAGATGCTTCTTTAGTGTGTGATCAGGGGCAATGTTCTGTGACTTCACTGTCAGCTGTTATCAACTAAAAACTTTGAATTTAATTTGTAATGCTTCAGACAACTCGGAAATTTCCATAGATAATAATAATGTTTGTACTTCAGGGCCGTACGCAGGATTTTTTTTGGGGGGGTGCGAATTGCTAGTGATGGGACCAACAATGGCCGGCGGCTTGGGGGCTGCCCCCGAGGCCCCCTCGAGGCTCCGACGTTTTACACAGTTTGAGGTCTTATTTAATCGGTTCAGAAGATCCAATATGAACGGTAAATGTTTCATGCCCTTGGTGTTTAAGAGCATCATTATTTATTCAGTGTTTTTATTTTCCCCGGTAGTCCGTGTCTAATTGGGAAGGTCGAATGTGTTTTCTCCGATAAAAGCAAACACGATTGTTGACTCGATGATGTAAGGAATGCGAACGATAAAGTAAATTACAATCCAATTAACACAGTACAATAACGAATGCTTGATAAATGTAGGCGTATAGAGAAAATGATCATAAACTACAGATTGACGGTAATTAATAAGTTGTTCTGCATTGTTATCCTAAGACTAAATTTCTTTCGGACTGTAATGAACAATAATGTAAGAGTAAAGTATGAATTATGTGCTCAGATATTCCAGCAAAGCAAATTTTATAAAAGACAAGAAAATATACAGAAACTGAAAATCAGTGTCAAACAGTTAATTCACACGAGTTACAAGCCTGTTATCAGCATTATCCTGAAAATATCGTTGAACTGTGAGCAATAGTGTAGTTAGTTTTTATTTATTTATTTAGAATCAAAATTAAAGGAAGTGACCCATCAAGCAATACTGATCTGACGAAAAAATACTTGAAAAAATAAGGGAGGGGAAATTAATTCTTTAATAGCGTTCCGTATTCGAGACGCCTTGGTCGCTTTGAAGCGAATACGTCAACCGCTCTACCAATATCGATTTCCATATTATAATGAATGTGCATTAACGCGAGGGCTGAAAGTCGCTCCTATACGGAGCAGAATGCTGGACACTTAGGCAAACCTCGACCAGGAGATTAGGTGACTCGTGAGGTATATACCAGGCTTCTAAGAGACGCCCTGAACGTTTACTGGCGACAGCATCTGACAAATAGTGAGCTATATGGTACACTACCACACTGGTATCACAGACATTACTGCAGAGGCGTCTTAGGTTTAGCGGACATAGCTGGAGAAGCCGGGAGGAAACTGTCCATAGTGCTATGGACAATGCCAGAGTTCGCTCGATCAGATGACGGTGAAACTATTTTTATGCCAAATTCGTGCGACATTGATGTTTTTTCACTCTGGGTACAAAACTGAAAGTGAAATAAAGTAGCACTGTTTATCTTTGCGGTCATATGTTTTTTGCACGCCAGTGGACGTCTCTAAAAGCAATTTTTAATTACCGGAATACATTTTTAATAATATAAATCAAATGTGATAATCAAGACAAAACAAGAAACGTGATATTTCAGAAACACGCCTATCAAAACTTAAGTCATTTTTACTTACATTTATCAGATTAAAATACGATTTCAGCTTCCACAAAGTGGTGCTACCTTTTTATGTAGTGACTGTATACGGGATGATTTCCGATTGACACACCACGTGGAATAGGCGCTAAAGCATAGTTCTACGTCCATGAGTATTTTTTTTAAAGATAGGCATTCCCGTCCAGACACATATAACTTTTTTGTTGGGTTCTCAAAAGCTTTAAGTTCTCAGAAGCTTGTAAATATGTTGTCATTGTTTGCTAGCATTACAGTCACACCTCTCAAAACTTGAGTAATTTTTACTTACGGTGATCAGATTAAAAGATGATTTAACTTCCAGAAGTGGTGCTACCCTTGTGACTGTTTACGGGATGATTTCCAAACGAGGATGGATTTGAGTCTTGGCGCGCGCCTATGTTTATCCAATCACGAGTCACAGACTCGCCGCGTCATGGACTGGTCTATCGACGCGGTATGTTTTGGGTAGACGCCGATTCTGGTGTGCGACTCGATAATTTTATATTAATACTAAATCATTCAAAGATGCGTGTTTATAATTTATACATAGTTTTGAAGAACTGATTGTTACACAAATGCTCAATAAATTTACTTGGTATTTAAATTTGATAAAAAATACAATTCTCTACCCCGGAAAATGTGGACCTTTTATAATTTGGGGGGGTGCGTACGCACCCGTCGCACCCCCCCTGCGTATGGCCTTGTACTTGATATAGCGTCTTATCATATCTTATAGTGCCTTTTTTTCTCTACTTACTTACTGTATTACTGATTTTCCATGGGAAAATGACACCTTAGTTATGGATGTGGCATTGAATTTAGCAGTACTGTCAGACATTTCATTATCATCTGCTTCGATTTCTTTGATCAGTTTATCTAAGTGATGTATTCAATGACAGGGCAACTTCTAAATACACATGAGCCATATGTTCACAATATGCTCAACTACTTGGCTGATTTTACATTTTAACTGAAATTGACAAACCATCACTGGAAAAGTGCAGTCTTAAGAAAAAGGTTTTCCTCTATGTTTAGTGATGGCTGCACTGTAAAGCTTCCACTGTCTATCTCTGCCACCCTGTTTCAGATAGTTTCCAAAATCCCTCGTCATTCCTAGATGTGAATTCTTATCCATACAATTTGCAGTTATATAGCATCTTTCATGTTCGGCGATATCTCAAAGGGATTCAGAGACGCACAGTAAAGTGTAGTGAAAGGTGCAATACAAGTGTAATTTGTTGTTGTTGTTTTGCAGTGTATGTTAAGATGGCCTCTTCCTGTTTTGGTAAATTGACCTGTCCTAATAATTTTAAGCTTCACTTCTGATTTAGGACATTGGTCACACAAGGTTATTCTCAAGGAGATTAATATCTTCCTATTTGTTAGAAGAGACTCAGTTGATTTTCTTGAGCTGGAGGGTTTCGCCCCAAGAGATGCACAAAGTAATAGCTTGTTACATGCTGTGATTGCTGCTGAGGGTATTCCACTTGACAGGTTATTTTTAAGTCAAGAATATTTTTTAATGTATTATTTAAAATTTCAGAGTTTCCTCCTTTACCCTAATGTTTCCGTGCAGACTCCCTTTAACTAGACGGATGGAATGATCTGTGCTGCGCCTGGGTATATTTGCGTCCATTTTTAACACAGCTGTACCGTAGACCAGTGCCATACTGGAAGCCTGGTACTATTCGATTGACCGGCAGGCTTCCTGCACAATGCTTGCATTCCTGCTGCCATCACTTTTACCACACTGTGCACACAGGAACTGCCATCAGTCACAATCTGATGACTTGAGAAGCACTGGGCAGCCAGCCATTTTTTTGTGCAGGTTTATGCATTCAAACCATAGCCAATTTACTTTCCACTCCCCTCTTTAATGTTCACAATCTCTCATTTATTAAACAGTCACAGAAGCTACTTGCTAGCGAACAGGATATTTACAATGATTTGGGAGCACCTTTCTGCTGTGCGAATCTCAGTGCTGTGAATGTACCCGAATTTGCAAGTGAATTAATTTGCTTCATGATAATCCATAGAGACAAAAAATGGTTTTAATCCTTTTGGCATTGACCAGCTGGAAACAGTGAATATATGTATACGAATAATTAAAGGCTCACAATTGTGGAGATGAATAGAGATATGCTGGCATTAGACAATGTTAAGGAGGGTGAAGGGGAATAATTCTCCCATTTGTCGATACACATTAAAAATGGATATCTTTATCAGGATTTCTCTTCAGTCATGTATAAGTTAGTGACCTCAACAATATGGATTTGTCTGGCTTAGGTACACACCACCAAAGTCACTGTGCTTTCTAATCAGCCTCCTTCGTACGTATCAGTGCTGTAATGCAATGATATGGCAATCTTGTTCAAAAAGCCAGTCTTCTCTTGTTAGTTATTGAAGCGTTCTACCCCACATTGTTGCAGTACGCAAATGAAACCATGACACTGGAAGAAACTCCTTTCTCTTTTCAAGTAGTGCCATGAGATCTTTGACGTCTACCTGACCAGGCAGATGAGGCCTCAGTTTAACATCTCATCCGAAGGACAGCACCTCCAACAATAATAATAATCCTTTCATTTGATAAAGCGCTTTCCACATCTTATCGACCTCTCAAAGCGCTTCACAAAATATACTGTAAAGTGAATGACTGTATATTTTTGGGCGAAATGCAGCAGCCAATTGCGCACAGCAGTATCCCACAAAGAGTCGTGGATTGAAAATGACCAATTTTTATTATTATGATTCTCATTTTGGATGGATTATTATTAGGTGTGTGAAGTAAGGAAACATGCCCAAGGTTTCACCCTGATCTGCCTGGATTCGAACACAGGTCTCATGCTTGTAAGGCGAGTGCTCTAACCACTGAGCAACAGGAGCTCCAATGCCACACACTCACAGCACTGCATGGGAGTATCAGCTTAATTATATGAGTTCTAAATCCCAACATGTGACACGAACCGAGCACTTTCTGACTCAGAGACAAGATTGCTACCAATTCAGCCAGGCTGACATACAACATAAGAAAGTTGAAAACTGAGATGTATTCTGAAAGATCAATCTGGGAGATGTGGATGCTGAAAAGTGTTCCATTCCCACTACAGAAAAGGAAACAAACAGAAATGATTACCCATTCCTAGGGAAATATTTTAACACTAAAAGAGTTGCTCTCTTCTATGCACTCCATGTAGCCAATTTATTAATGTAAGCAAAATTCCATTCTGCTTCATTCAGTAAATACTGTATAACTAATTTGTCCCTATATGCTTCTAAATACATGTAATCTAATTTCAACAGTGTAATTTAATTTTACATTTTTAATGCCTTGTTATTTAAAATTTTAAATTCTACTACATTTATTTATAAGCACACAGGGACAAATTAGCTACATTTTCTAAACTAGGCAGAATCGTGCTTGATCTATAATAAATTCATTGCATGTCATGCACAGATTAGAATAATCCACCTGAACTTGAAAAACAATTAAAAAAATTATATACATAACCTATTTTCAACACTTGTTTGAACATTTAATGTTATTGATTTTATCATTTGAATTAAATTTTCAATTTATTTTAGAAAGTATTGGTTTCAGTCACTATCTTGCAGTAGTGAAACAGAGAATCTATGGACTAATAAAGCATTCCATTTGGAGTCTAGGAATTTTTGGTTTGGTTAGTTTTAACCTCCAATGACCACAGCAAGTAATGCCCATTTTATTATCAGTTAAGTGAATCTTAAAACTCCATTGTCATGCTGAAATAACTGGACCGGAACATAAGATCTGGGCATTTATTCTACTAACCGGTTTCATTATTTTATGAGATCACGGACGATCTTTTTAGCCCATTTCCCTGCTTTATCTCCACATTTCCTAATGAATATGATTCACAAGTACCTATCTCCCTTTCAAACATTCCCAATTGATATAGCATCTAAGCCATTCTGCAGCAGTGAATTCTGAGTCCTCACATGCGTCTTTGTGAAGAAAGATTTTTGGGTCTCACTTCTGACTGATTTAACTCATAATTTATAAGATATTTTTCTGCCTCTGAAGCCAACAACTTTTTTAAAAAAATGCTATATAAAGCAATAAATAATTGGATTGGTTGATAACTGCATCACTGCATTTCTGTGTCTCCCAATGGGCAGGCTACTGTCCTGTTCATTATGTCCACTGTGATAGGACATCTACAGTGGTAGAGTTATTGGAATTATTCATCGCAACGTAAAAATCTTGCCCCCGCTGCTAACAGACAACAAATGGTCAAATAACCTGTTTTCAGCATTTTGTTATCTGAACTTTCCACCTCACCACATTTAAACCATCCATGTTTGCTGATACATTTGATATTGCCTGGTATACTTCAATTTAGACTTTTTCTTGTTCTACTATGCATTTTATTCTATTGCCTCTCTCTCTCATAATCCCTCCTTTACTCTTCTAGGCATGTCAGGCACGTTCCAGGCCTCTCTGTGGACATCATAGATGGGATCTTAGAGTTCCTCTGTGATTGACAAACAAGAGAGAGGATTAGAACATGGTGACTTTAAGCTAAAGTTCTCTCTGCTGTTTGGAAGGACATTAAAAATTCTGTGACACATTTTGAAAGATAATTCAATTTCTCCTGGCGTCTTGACCAACAGTCCTCCAGATAAATTGGTCATTCATTTCCTGGTTATTTGTAGGATCTTTCTGTGCACAAACTTACTGCCACTTGTGCCAATATACAGTTACTATACTTTACAGCGTTACATATCAAGTGCTTTGAGAGTTTTCAAAGTTATAGACACTAAATCAAATGCATAGTTTTATTATTACAGTAATGGCTCTCACCTCCTACACCTACCCGGCCTGATCCTAAAACTCTCCAAACCCATACTCAACCAAGGAGTCAGGTTCGACCCCCAAATATCCTTCCTCCCCCACATCCGGTCCCTCACCAGCACCGCTTTTTTTCCACCTCCGACGGATCACCCGTCTCCGGCAATACCTCACCCCAAAAACCACTGAAAACCTGGTCCATACCTTTGTCACCTCTCGGCTGGACTATTCCAGTGCCTTCATCGCCGGTCTCCCCTCCACCACAATCCATAAAATCCAACTCATATAAAACTCTGCCGCCCACATTCTCACGTGCATCAAACTTCGCTCCCTCATTATCCCAGTCCTTGCCAGACTTCACTGGCTCCCTATCCCAGAGAGGATCGATTTAAACATCCTCACCCTTGTTTTCAAATCCCTCCACTCCTCTGCACCCTCCACCTCTCCCGACCTCTCTCCTCAAAACAGCACCTGTTGCCTGCATTCTACCAGGTCTAGCCTCCTCCTTGTCCCCCGAATCCTCCACTCCACCATCGGCGGCCATGCCTTCAGCTACTACGCCCCCAGGCTCTGGAACTCCCTTGCTCAATCCCTTCACCTCGACCCTCTCTTCCCAGTTTCAGGTCTCAACTAAAGACTTTTTTCTTCGACAGCGCCTTCGGTCACCTTTCTCCCTCGGCCCTTGGCTCAACTCCGGGATCCGTTATTGTGAAGCGCTCTGAAATGCCATCTGGCATGGTGGACGCTATATAAATCGATGTTATTGTTGCAATTTAAGTTTGCAAATCACGAATCAAGTTAGAATTCCGTTTCCGATATTTTGAACATACAGTACTATTGTTTCTGATGTAAACAAGAAATTCTTTAAAACCAAATATAGCAAGGTCATAGAGAAAATCCATTGAACATTCATTTCAAATGTTGGGAGTTAGAACTCCAAATCATGCTTGACTTATAAAGCCCAAAGTTTAAAAGGTGAAGTTTAAAGTGAGTATTTAGGAAGCATTTCAAAGTTAGTATTAGTTAGTATTTCACCCTTTCTTGATCTTAGTTTTTTAAAGGTTTACTATTCCAACTGCATTACATATGAATAAAAGCACAACAACAACAACTTGCATTTATAGTGTGCCCTTCATGCAGGATAAAATTTTGGTAACAACTTTTAAAAGAGAGGTAGACTCTTTTGGTGAGGACGGGTTTGCGCGGTTATGGGGAGAGAGCTTTGGAGCAGGATTAAATTGCTCTTTTCAACGAGCCGGCACAGACTTGATGGGCCGAATGGCCTCCTTTTGTGCCGTAAGATTCTATGATTCTATGATAGCATCTTGGAGTGCTGCTAAGCCCTCAGGTAAATCCATTCAAGTGAGTTGATTGACTAGGAAAGGACAGTTGAATGGACTCTCCCAGACTGTGCTCCAAAGCATTCTTTTAAGGGGGTTGAAAAAGCATTTGAAAGGAATAACTATCAGAAATAATTTCTCTTGGGAAGCAGTAGTACACTACATGACCTCACAAGACCTTGATTCTGGGGAGGTCTTGCGTTAAACAGCAACAACAAAAACAACAACAAAACTACATTTGTATAGCGCCCTTCACAGAAGTCTCACAAGTCAACATGACATCCTAGGGTTTCTGTGCGGAAAGAGCAGTTTATGTCACAGACACCTTTTGTGGTAGTTAGGTTGCAATTGTTTATATTGAGTACCTTTCCTCTAATTTGGAGATTGCACAATCACAGATTCTTTGCAAAATTATTGCAGACAATCTGGCAACTTGCCAGTTGCTGCCAATTGAGTCCTTTGCTCAAATGTGAAGTGCAAGGAGGTCATGGACTTATTTTCTTCCAAGATCCACAATATCCGCAAGGCAGCATCATCCTCCAGCCTCTTGTCACCCACTACCACCCTCACCCCATCCCCCTCACACACCCCACATCTTCAGCTCCTACCTCAACCCCCTTCCTACACTCCTTCCCCGTCTCTCCTTCTTCCCTCTCACGCACTCTCACCTCTATGAGGCCACCAACAACCTGCTGCCTCGGTCCCATCCCCACTAACCTACTGCTCACCCAGCTCCACCTCCTCTGCCCACAGCTGGCTGATATCATCAACCAGTCCCTCTCCATAGGATCAGTCCCTGCCCCCCTCAAAACTGCTGTCATCACCCACCTCCTTAAAAAACGCTCCCTGGATCCCTAGCGCTTTTGGTCACCTTTCTGCCCCTGGCTCGGTCCCGGGATCCGCTATTGTGAAGTGCTCTGAGACGCCGTCCGGCGTGGAGGGCGCTATATAAATCGAAGTTGTTGTTGTTGTTTGCTTGATAATACATTTCTGGAATGAAAGCTAATTTGGATAACAGTATTCCTTTAAAGGGAAGACTCAATGAAGTTCCCAGTGTACACACAAGTGAACTTGGGAGTTGTAAATTAATACCAAACAACATTTGAAACCAGGACAGCTTTTAAAAAAGGTCATCTGGAGAAAGTTTCCCCCAAAAATCTACCGAATGAGAGTTTCCATCAAAATGTGAAATTGAGCAAGATCAGTTGCACGGTTGCTTTCAAGGGCAAATATTAGTGACCACCTCTTGTGGTTGCAAAAAGTTGTGGGTTAGAACATGATTCATTAAGAGCACCCCTGCATTGCTGGTAGAGAATCCAGCCAATGAACAAAAGTGGCTGACTTGCAGGAGTCCTGCTGTCTGCAGGTTGACAATGGTGAAATGATAGTTATCATCAAGATTCTGTGAGTCTGAAAAATCGAAGCACTACTTTTTGGATCCCAATATGTCTTATATTGCTCAGAGTGAACATTTTGTCCCTGAACTGTAAGTTCTCTTTGTCTCTGTACACGGCCAGCATTTTAACAACAGGTTATAATGAGTATTAGGAGTCGTAACCATCTCAATGCACTTTAATTATAAAGATCTCTGAAGACCTCAAAACACATTGCTGAAGAATTGCAGAAGTTATCATCCCCTTTGGCTTATTTTAACATTTTATTTTGATCATGCAGAAAACAGAATTGCTTGTGGTTTCTTGAACAGGGTAGCAAAGGACGATCATTGGACCGCGAGCCACTTTACATGCTCCCATCATATCGATGTGACAAGCCTTGCATACAATTCTCAGGAGAATACATTGCAATGGGTGAAAAACAATTCACGAGAGGTTTGATAGTTAGCAAATATGTTATTGAATCCATGAGGAAATATCATACTTTTGCACCTTTTCTGGGAAGACAGACTAGGGAGAGGATGTCAGCCACACCTTTACCTCAGTGCAATGGTTGGAAACTGCTATTATTGTATTCAATAGTTTGAGTTTTTTAATGGTGTGAGCAGTAATTTGGCACAACCCTCCACGTGCAACAGGTTACATGGGAAGTCCTCCCAACTTGAAAGTCGTTATATAAATTAATCTTGTTGTTATTGTTCTCGATGGTCTAAACTTTTGTAGCCCATATCCTTCATCTATCATCCTCACCCTACTAAACTCCATTGACTTCCTTAACTTGCTGAGTCGATTGATTGTTCCAACCTTCAAATGTTTCCATGCCCTTACCATACTATTTCTCCTGCAGCCTAATCCTTTACTCAGTACCTCCAGTCTGCCAGCTCTGGTCTGCTCCCTGTTCTCTGCCCTTTCCACCCTTCAACCACTGCTCTCTGGAACACTCTCTAAATCCCTTCAACTTGCATCCTGATTTTCCACTTTCAAAACTCTTCTATAAACTACCCTTTGACTGCATTCTCTTGTGGCCACCCCCATCCCCACTCCCCTCCTCAAACTACAACAGTTTGAGATGCTTAACTATGTTAAAGGATTTTCATTTAAGTGACAATTTTGATAATATGAGCAAAACATTTAAATGCCTAGAACGGATAAAGAATCAGGACCAATAACTAATCATAAAACCTGTCTTTTTGGAATTCTTGTTTTCTTCCTCCCCTCCCGCTCCACATCCAAATCATATTGCTCATCATTTAATAATCATCTGGAAGTGAAATAGAGAGTCACAGCCAAAATCAATTGATGAGCTTCCTACACAATTATTTGAATCTTGGGTTTATTACAGCACTTGATTTTGTGCCTTTCAAGTCAGGAGAATATCTCAAAACACTTCACACAATACTGTAAAACATAGTGACTGTTCTTCAAACATCCATGAAGTGAATGATTAATTTTTGGGGTGATTACTTGCTATTATTGGCCAGGACACTGGGAGAAATTCCCTTTTTCGAATAGTACCTTCGTATTTTTAATGTCGAATTGAACTTGATATTAATGTCTGATCTGAAAGATGGCACCTCAACAATACAGCACAACCCCAGCATTGCATTGGAGTGAAAGTTTAGACTATGTCCCGATGTGGAGCTTCAACCCATAACCTTCTGACTCTTGAGGTGAGAGCTCTACCTATCAACCAGGTTGACAGGCTGATATATTTTTATTCTTGTGGTCTACTCACATTGCCTATAGTTCCATGACTGAGAAGGTGAACGATCAACATCCTTTGCAATCCTTTGCCAATGTTAGTCTGTACCACCAACAACAACAGCAACAAAATTAAACTTGTATAGTGCCTTTCACATCAGGAGGACTGAGAGGAAATTGTGAGCAACATGGGTTGATGTGGCCTTAGGTTTCCCTTCCTTAGGTGAAAGCAGCTCACCTTTGTTCAACATCAGCCCAGAAACTAAAGATAGGATTTGAACAGACACTAAGAAATCAATGTGGAACTAGCACCTTATAGTACTGGGTACAACAACATCAGTACAGTAATGCCCCACCAAGACTTCTTATCCATTCTCATCTCTTTTTATTTATTTTTACGCAGAACTATTTTACATGTATAAAGGCTTGTCACTTCAGATTAACTATGCTTCAAGGCACATGAAGATATGCTTCAGTAGTTATTTCAAACCATTGGTTCTGGATTATACTATGTATCACATTTTCTAGACCACGTCTCTTGTAAGAAAATGTATAGGCAGTGACACATGGAGCAAAACATGCAATCTACACAAGATTGCAATAGTAGATAAGAACATAAGAAATAGGAGCAGGAGTAGGCCATTTGGTCCCTCAAGCCTTCCCTACAATTTAATCAGATTATGGCTGATCTTCTAACCTAGTTCCATTTACCTCCCCTATCCCCATATTCTTTAATTCCTCTATCCTTTAGAAATCTATCTTGAATATGTTCAAGGACTGAGCATCCATAGCCTTTTGGGGTAGAAAATTCCATAAATTCACTACCTCGTGAGTGAAGAACTGTTTCCTCAACTCTGTTCAAAAGGGCTGACCCTTAATCTTGAGACTATGATCTCTACTTTTAGATTCTCCAACCAGGTGGAACAGTCTCACACTGTCTACTCTGTCAAGCCCCTTAAGAATCTTATAGGTTTCTATAAGATCACCTCTAATCCTTCAGTAGAATATAGGCCCAGTTTACTCAACCTCTCCTCGTAGGTCAACCCCCTCATCCCAGGAACCAATCCAGCGAATCTACATTGCACACTCTCTAAATTTATGTCCTTTCTTAAATAAGGAGACCAAAACTGTACACAATATTCTAGGTACGGTCTCACCAAGGCACTATACAATTGCAGCAAGATTTCACTACTCTTGTACTCCTTTTCCAATGAACGCCAACATGCCATTAGTCTTCCTAGTTGCTTGCAGTACCTGCAAACTAACTTTTTGGGACTGGTGTACAAGGACACCCAAATCCTTCAGAACACCTACACTACCTCGTCTCTCCCCGTCTAGAAAATAATCCGCTGTTTTATTTTTGCTTCCTAGTTGAATAACTTCACACTTCCCCCACATTATACTCCATGCCAACTTCTTGCCCACTCACCTAGCCTGTCCATATCCGTTTGAATTCTTCTTGTGTCATCCTCACAGCTTACTCTTCCACCTAGCTTTGTATCATCTGCAAATTTAGATATCTTAAGCTCTATTTCCTCATCTAAACCATTGATATAGACTGTAAATAGTTGAGGCCCAAGCACTGATCCATATGGCACTCCACTATTCACATCCTGTCAATCTGAGGTGGACCCATTTATCACTACTCGCTGTTTTCTTCCTGGTAGTCACTCACCAATCCATGCTAATATATTACCTTTAATTCCTAATCTTATGTAACAGCCTTTTATGTTGCATCTTATCAAACACCTTCTAAAAATCCAAACACACTAAATTGACTGGTTCCCCCCTGTTTAATCTGCTAGTTACATCCTTAAACAGCTCTAAAAGATTTGTTAGACATGATTTCCCTTTCGTAAAGCTATGTTGATTCTGCTAATCATGTTATGAATTTCCATGACCACATCCTTGATTATAGATTCTAGAATTTTCCCTACCATTGATGTCCTTCGAAAGCAAAATGCGCTCTATAAATTTAACATTGTTGTTGTTGTTGACAGACTAACTGGTCTATAGTTCCCCATTTTTTCTCTCCCACCTTTCTTAAATAGTGACTTTACATTTGTGACCTTCCCGTCACTGGGAACCATTCCAGAACCCAAGAAATTTGGGAAGATCAAAACCAAAACATCCACTATCTCTATAGCCACCTCCTTTTAAACCCTAGGATGCAGTCCATCAGGGCCAGGGTATTTATCAGTTTTTAAACCTTTCAATTTCCCAAGTACTATTTCTTTACTGATGTTAATTTCTTTAAGTTCCTCATTAACGTTAGCCTATTGGTTCCCCTCTATTTTAGATACGTTTTCAGTGTCTTCTAACGTGAAGGCAAAATCAAAATATTTGTTTGATGACTCTGCCATTTCTTGTTTCCCCATTATAATTTCTCCTGTCTATGCCTACAATAGACCTACATTCACTTTTGATAGTCTCTTCCTCTTTATGTATTTGTAAAAACTCTTACAATCTGTCTTTATAATAATCCTTGCATTTGATATAGCGCTTTTCACATCTTACCAACGTCCCAAAGCGCTTCACAGAATATACTGTAAAGTGAATTGACTGTATATTTGTGGAATCGCGGCAGCCAATTGCGCACTGCAGTGTCCCACAAACAGTCGTGGATTGAAATGACCAATTTTATTATTGTGTTTTTTTTGGAGGGATTATTATTATTAGGCGTGTGGAGTAAGGAAACCTATGTTCCTAGCTAGCTTATCCTCATATTCCATTTTCTCCCTCTTACTCAGTTTTGGGGTTTTCCTTTGTTGATCTCTAAAGCCCTCACAATCCTCAGTTTTATTGCTCGTTTTGGCAGTATTATAGGCCTCTTCTATTAATTTTATACTTTCCCTAACTTCTCTAGTTAGCCTTGGTTGAGCCACTTTTCCCATAGTATTTTTATTCCTCAAGGGAATATGTGTTTGCTGGGAATTATGTATTACATCTTTAAACTTTTGCTATTGCTAGTGATATAACTTAATCTAATTTCCCAGTCTATTTTAGCCAAATCTTCTGTCATACTTGCAAAGTTGGCTTTATTTAAATTTAAGACCCTTGCTTCGGACTTAACTAGACTTAACTACATACATACCACAGGAAGTGGGAGAAGCCTGCTGTATTGAGAGGTGTCACTTTCCTCTTTCTTATTTTTTAATTAGTATATTCAAAGAGACCGAAAAAAAGGACTCATCGGAGCTGCTTATTCCGCAGAATGCTTGGCAGATTCAGCAATAAAATAACGTGATATAGTAATTTGGGTTACCAAATTATTATGCCATGTCATCATCACTTCTGCCATTAAGACTGCAGACAACTTAACAATATTGCAGTATTGACAACCGCCTCTCTAGAAAAGCAATCGAGTCGGTTTGTGCAATAAGTTTTAAATGTGCAGCTAGAATCTACAGAATGTCAGTGCTGTTCATCAAGTGGAAAAAAGTTTCTGTTTCTTCACGCTTTTTAACCCTGTTGATTAAATAGGAAGCAGTACATTTGAAAAAATGCTGTGAAATAATTCAGCTCAGTGCGTGCCTGGAAGCTACCCAGCAGTGAGCAGTGATGCACAAGACTGCAGCACTTTGGAATGATGGTTAAATATTGTAACTCTGCATTGGATGCTTATTAGGCAGAATGATATTTCTACAGTGTTGATTTGCAAGTACAAGCCTCTGAAGATACGCCCGCCCTGAAGGCCTGCTATTTGCTGGGATACTGTTGCATGTCTCGATACTTGTGACATCTTCAATTTGTTTAGTCTGTTAAAATTAAACAACCAAAGAAATTTGGGTTAAAAATAAATGAGCTAATGTGCGTTGAAAATGGAAAATATATAAAAGTACAGTACATGGGATGATCAGTGACCTTTAAAAACAAAAGGTATGGCTCGCTGTGTAGTTTGAAATATTTTCTATAATGAAGCCTGCTTGAGATCAACTGTGGTAACATTGCATTCTGCCTGACATCAAGTACCATTGTGACTTATGTGCAAAGCTATTTTAATTCACTACAGTACAGAATATTGTGGTTTAGACATAACACCATAAACTAAATTGTTGCTTGAAATCGCTGCTACGGAACAGATTATTACAACTATTTGGGGTTATTATTTAATTACGCAATAAATCACCTAGGAAAAAACAGTAATGCACCAAGTCAATCTGATTAGTGTCATCCACACTGATTCCCAGCAGAGAGACGATGCTGAAAGACTCAAGATTTCCAGCCTTGGTTAATTCGCCCACAAAATACACAGTCACTTTATTGTATATTCTGTGAAGCGCTTTGAGACATTCTGAGGACATAAGAAGGCACTATATCGAATGTAAGAATTATTATTAATCCTGATAAGAGATATGGCTGGAGAGGTCAGAGCAATACTAGGACATTCATTTCATGGATGATTATGGGACAATAATATGTCAAATTTGTCTCTAAAGTATGCAGGCACGAGACTTGAGAATAATCATCTGTGCAGCAGTATGATTTGTTTCAACATTACTAATGCTATATCAAATGCCTGAATTATTAGTTTTAATATTTGCGTAACCTTCTGAGGAGGTGGAGCCCAGCCTTGCCCTGATAAAGGAATCCCAGTTGCAAATGTACCACTTTGATAGAGATATGCTTTTCCAGAGGAGTGCCCTGAAATTCTACACATTTATATGGAAAATGGTGAGGAGACCCAGTCATTTTCATCTATAAAAGATATAAGATTGGTTCTTTCATGAGTGAAAGAAGTACACTGTAGTTTGTATGGCTTAAAACTTTAAAAGTTTGTTTTCCTGAATACCACGACTAAGCTAAGGGTTGCAGAACCGTGAACAGAGATCAGGAGCAAAGTCTTCGCACTACCAACGTGAAAAGTTCCATATAAATGTCATAGTACAACAGCAACAACAATAAAATTGCACTTATAAAGTGCCTTTCACATCGGGAGGATGTCCCAAAGTGTTGAACAATAACAACAACAACAACTTTGATTTATATAGCGCCCTCCACGCCGGACGGCGTCTCAGAGCACTTTACAATAGCGGAACCCAGGACCGAGCCAGGGGCAGGAGTAGAAAGGTGACCAAAGGCGCAGTTGAAGAGAAAGGTCTTCAGCTGAGACCTGAAATTGAGAAAAGAGGAGGCAAGACGAAGGTAGTGAGGAAGGGAATTCCAGAGCCTCGGGGCATAGTGGCTAAAGGCAAGGCCGCCGAGGGTGGAACGAAGGATTCGGGGGACATGGAGGAGGCCAGACCCAGTGGAGCGAAGGCAGCGGAAGCTGGTTTGAGGAGAGAGGAGGTCAGAGAGGTAGGGGGATGCAGAGGAGTGGAGGGATTTGAAAACAAGGGTGAGGATCTTGAAGTCGATCCTCTCTGCGATAGGGAGCCAGTGAAGTCTGGCAAGGACTGGGGTAATGGGGGAGCGAAGTTTGGTGTGAATGAGTTTGCGGGCGGCAGAGTTTTGGAGTTTTGAACAGTCAGGTCGGATTATAATAATACTGTACTAATAATCCTTGTGTTTGCTACAGTGCGTTATCATGTTTACAAGATGTCTCACAGCCCTTCACAGAAGAATCTGTAAAGTGAACTGACTGTATATTTTGTAGGTGAAATGCAGCAGCAAATTTCCCACAGCAGTGCCCACAAACAGTTGGAGATTGAGTTACCAAATTACAGTAAAAGTCAATTTATCCAGCACCCACGGGACCTGGCCAATGCCGATTAAAGCGCCAGCCAAATATTCGGGCGGCCCGCAGCCAAAAACCCACCACAAAAAAAATTAAGTTCTTTTAACACACACCATACACACCAGACTAAATAATAACAGACAAGAACAGAATACTGTATTGGTACTTATTGTTAAAACTACTCTCTTGCGCTTCTCACCTTTACTGATTGAGGTTTACAGTCCAGCGATTCTTTTTTAAATGGAGGATGCCAAGCGGGTGAAAAAAACGTCAGCGCGATTTTAAAGTCGCGTGACTTTACTAGCAGCAAGCCGATAGCCCTAGACTCTACTAGTGGCAAACCAAAATACTGCACCTGCATGACAATGTGGGTTATCGGCTAGCATTATCGGCTTGCCGCTAGTATGGCTTTAAAGTCGCGTTCCATTTTTTTCACCCACTTGGCGTCCTCCATTTTACAAAGAATCACTGGACTATAAACCTCAACCGCAGCATCATGGCTTCAAATGCAGCTCTACCAGCAAAGGTAAAACGCCCAAAAGAGTAGTTTTAACAATAAGTACCAATACAAAATTCTGTTATTATGTTATTATTTATGCATTTACAAATGCTCCACTGCTATTGTTCTGGATAAGTTCCGGTTTATCGAATGGGGACTTTTTTTTGGCGTGCCGGTTATACGGAAGTGCCGATTCATCGAGTCACGGATAAACAGGCTTCTACTGTATTATGATTTTTGGGATATAAATTGGATCATATGTGCAGGAAATCAGCCCAACTCAGTTGGTAGCATTCTCACCACTGAGTCAGACGATTGAGATAAATGAGAACATTATTGGAGGTGCCATCCTTTGGAAAAAAACTTTAGACTGAGAATGTATTTGATTGTTCAGGTGAATGCTGAATACCCTATGACATTACAGTATATAAAAAGAGATACTCCTAGTGTACCGACTAATACTTTTCCAGTTAAATTGTTCGGTTTCTGGCTGTGTGTGTGACTGCTCAAATTAGCTGCCACATTCACCTACAAATATAGATTGACTTCACTTAATTCTCAATGTTGAAGCCAGTCTCCTGTGAGTCTTTAAGTCAGCCTCTGCAGGCAGATAGGCAGGACCTCGCATTAATGTGTGAAACACAGGATGGCACCTCCCAACTATTCAATGCTCCCCAAGTACTGCATTGGTGTGTGTTGCCTAGACTAGTGATTCTCAACCAGGGGTACATGTACCCCAAGGGGTACAAAATTACTTCCAGGGGGTACAAGTGGCGGTATATTGATTTATTTAGCTCTTTTATCATTTTATAGCCTTCCAAATTGTACATTTCATTGTTATTCCGCTTGTTTTGTATGTGCTAGTTATTTTGTTATACAGGTATCCCGCCCCAATCGCGGACTCGCCAACCACGAAACGCACGCATCCACGGTTTGCTAAATACGACAACCCTCGCAAACTGCATTTTGCGTTTCGTGCATCCACGATTTAAATCCGCGGGTTTAAATTTTCAAGTTTCACTCCTCTAAACAAGGGACTGCATTCATCCGTGTATCAGTGTGTATTCATCCACTCCGCATTTCCCGGCTATCAGCATCCTTACGACCCCACTGGTCTCGCTGCACTTGTGGATCTAGAGGTACTGTGTGTGTGAACATCTAGCGTATAGCACTAAGACCCAGTTCTCGCTTCTCACTTAGGATTAAGGTAAATACAGTAACATGAATTTTTTGTCGCTTCTCCGCAGCCTAGCTGGTAAGTTTGGGAGCATTGGCTGCCAGGATCTGCAGATCTCTCTCACACCTTCTGTCTCTCACTCGCCTTCTCTTCCCCCCACCCTCCCTTCCCCCCCTCTCTCTGTGTCTGACTGTATCAGTCAGTCTGTTTCTCTCTCTCTCTGTAGATAAGTTAGACAGCCCCCCCCAACCCTTCGAGTCACCCACCTCCCCCACCCTCCATGACTCTGTCTCTCTGTAGATATGTCAGACAGCAACCCCCAGCCCTCTGTGTCCCCCCCCCAGTCCTCTGTGTCACCCCCCACCACCCTCCGTTTCTCTCTCTGTCTCTGTAGATAAGTCAGACAGCCCCACCAGCCTTCCGTGTCACCCCCACCCTCCATGTCTCTGTCTCTTTGTAGACAAATCAGACAGCCCCCCCAAGCCCTCCGTGTTCACTCCCCACCAGCCCCCTGTATCACCCCCCCCCCCCCACCCTCTGTAGATGTCCGACAGCCCCCCCAGCCCTCCTTATCACCCACCCATCACCACCCTCCGTGTCTCTCTCTCTCTGTAGATAAGTCAGACAGCCCCCCCCTCACCCCCCCAGCCCTCCGTGTCACCCCCCACCCTCCGTCTCACTCTCTCTGTGTAGAAAGAGAGTCAGTCAGTCAGACAGCCTTGCGGATTGCTGCAGATGCACCCAAACTTACTCCCACTAACCCCATGTATGCTATAACTGTATGTGTTTTTTGGGGGTTTAATTTTACTAAATGCGAACTTACTCCCCGTATCCCCATGTTTCCCATAGGGCCCTGCATTTTCCAACTGTGATTTTTCCAACCGCGAAGGTTTACAGGAATGTATCCCCCGCGCCTGGGAAGGGATACCTGTATAAGAAAAGCTTGGTCATAAAATGCAAGTGGAATGAGGGGGGTGGTGTGTGTGTGTTGGGTTGGGTGGAGGTACATGATAATGTTGAAAATGAACAAGGGGTACATTACTGAAAAAGTTTGAGAACCAAATCCCAAAGTTGGGCTTGAACCCACAGCCTCTGACTCCAAAGGCAAGAGTGCTACAAACTGGGCCAACTGACCCACCATCTTTGTACACAGGAGATCTGATTCAGTATTTTGATGGATTTTCTAGGCTAAGTACAAAAAGCAAATATAGCTTGGTGGTTGAAATTGATCAATAACCTTGTAAAATTAATAATTTACTGCAAATTGGAAAAAGTTTATTTTTTATTATTATTTCTTAACATTTTTATTTATTACTATTTGGATTGAGCTAATTGCACCATAAATCCCCTTTTCTCTATTTTATAAGGAAAGGTCCTGAATATCGCTTTCAGAAAGCATTTTTATGGCATCATCAGTATTAAAATTTTATTGAAAGAAGTGAGACATCCTGTCTGGCCTCTAAACATTGCTGCACTGGAACCAATCACGATAATGTGTGTGAGCCCAGCCTGCATTAACTCGCTCTTTAGAGTTTGCTTCTGTCCTTTCTTCTGTTTTTTCTCTCTTCCTTTTTTTGTTTCTTTCTTTGTCTCTTTCTCTCTTCTTTCCCTTGATCCTTTCCTCTCCAGGGCTCTGCAGGAAATTCTTGTGTTCTGCTTGCTGTCACCCACTGAGGAAGCCATTAAGAGGGGGGAAAACGTAGTTGGAACCCTTTGTCCTATATTGGAATTGCACAGGACACTGGAGCCTCACCTTGCCTATGGCTGTTTGTGTCTTTAAAAAATATTTCTAGCTCTGAAAATAAATGTGCATCATTGGCACTCTCTTTTTACATCGAAAGATTTGTTCACTTCTCCTGAAGGCATTGACTCATGCTGACATATGTTTCAAGCGTCAAGTGCCCTCCAGCATCTTGCCCAAGTGGCCATTCGTAATGTGTGAGCAAAGAGAGCGAGTGTTCATGGGCTATTCGGCCGTCAGGCCATCATTCACAGAGTCATAGAAATTACAATACAGATGGAAGTCATTCAACCCAATGCTACTTAAAGCACCTCCATTTGAGCTAACTCCCAATTCTCTGCTTTACCCAACCTTAACAAAAGACTTACGGAGTTTGGGTATTGAGTTAGAGTTCATGGAACTGGAAAGAGGGAAACAGCAAATGTGCAGTTTGTCCTCTTCCCCTCCACTCCACTATTGTTGGCCGTGGCTTTAGCCTCAATGCCCGAAACTCTGGAACTCTGTCCATGAATCCCTCCACCTTGTCCTTTCCTTCCCCACCTTCAAATCTTGCCTAAAGACTTTCCTTTTTGATCGTGCTCACATTCACCTCCCCACTCCCTCTCCCCCTGGCTTGGGGTCAGACTCTGCCACTGTCAAGTGCTCAGGACACTACCATACATGAATAACAAACAAATTACAATTGTATAGCACCTTTCCCATTGGGAGGACGTCCCAAGGCACCAGACAGTCGGTGTTTTGGACCCGAGCTGGGGTTGGGATTGAGGAGAGTGGAGGGAAGGTGTGAAAGGGGGGTGGGGCAATGACACGGTCAAAGTGGAGGGTCTTGAGGTGGGACTTGAAGGAAGCTAAGGAGGGGGCAATGTGGAGGGATTATGGGATGGAAATCCAAATGTTGGGGGCAGAAGGTCTGCCCACTGATGGGGGGGTGGGCATGGAGCCCACTGGATGGAGTGAACACAAAGGTTGGTAGGGGGTTTGGTGGTCGCAGAGGTAGGGGGAGGCAAAGTCATGGAGGGTTTTGAAGTTGAGGACCACGACCTTGAATTGAATCATCTGTGTGATGTGTTCGCGGAGCCTGATGCAAGAGAGGACATGGGAGATTGACAAGCAGGGAATTGGGCATAGCCAACCCTAGATGTAATGAAAGCATGAGTTTCAGCGGCCTTGGGAGAGAGGTACAGGGAGTTGTGGAGTCGGGCAATGTTGTGTAGGCGACAGATGGCAGAGCTGGTCAAGGCATGAATGTAGGAGAGAAAAGACAGTTGCTGATCGAACAAGAAACCTAGGTTCCTGGCTGGTTTGGTGAGGCAGAGTGTGCATCCATGGAGGTTGTTGCTGCTGATGGAAATTGCATGGAGGCTCTGGCACAAGCCAATCAGTAGGGCCTCGGTCTTGTTGACATTCAACTGTAGAAAGTTAGCTCACATGCAAGACTTGACGTCTGACAGTAATGATCCTGGAATGGAGGGTGCAGATAGAGTTGTGTGTCATCTGCATCTATATGCAATTTGACCCCACGTGTGCAGATGATGTCACCAAGGGGGAGCATATACATGTTTGAAAGGAGAAGGCCAAGGACAGCCCTCAGGGATGCCACATGTGACGGCCAAGCAATGAAGGAAAAGCATGATATAATAATAATAAAAATATCGATATATCGAGGGAAAACATCGGAATGCACGCACACTGAACTACAAGACGCAGAATGCTCATCTCTATACACAATGCACAGACCGAAGTGCAAAGCCGCCATATTGTATTCATAGTCCTCGAATACAATATACAGGTATGCAAGGGGTGAGGGGAGAGAGATGGCTGGGGCGTGGGGGAGGGAGAGAGAGACGGCGGGGGGAGGGGGAGGGGGAGGGGGAGAGAGACGGCTGCGGGGGGTGGGGAGGGGGAGAGAGACAGGGTGGGGGGTGGGAGAGAGGGACGCCGGCAGGGGGGGAGAGGAGAGAGGGATGGCGGCGGAGGGGGGTAGGGGGATAGACGGGGTGGATGTGATAATATATAGATAGATAGAGATGGGGGGGATGTGAGAGAGGAGAGAGACACAGAGACACAGACAGAAAAACACAGAGATGGAGAGAGTGAGTGTGAGAGACACAGAGAAAGAAAGATAGGCCCCTGAGGAGATAGGCCCCGAATGCACGCGCACCCCGAATACACGCAGTACGAAAAACCCCAAAATATCGATATTTCGGGATATCTCGATATGAGCCCTTCGATATATCTAAATCGGAAAATTTCCATATCGACGGACCCTACTTCTCTATATGAGCGCAAGTTGTTGTTGTCTTTAAAATGGTAAAGTCTGCATTTAGTAATTCAAAGCAAAGCAAGGAAGGAGCAAATGACTTATCAGTGATATTGGGATGTTTAGTTGGGTCAACAAATTATCTAAAAATGTGCAGGTTGGGTTTATCATATGCAAATACCATACATGAACAGCTACTTAATGCTCTTAGAATGGTAACATTTATCTATAATTCCCTTCTCACACACTTTTGTACTGTACATGGTTAACCCAACCTGTAAAGTTTGCACGTTAGAACAGTGGTGGTTATCCCAATTCACAAATTTAGAGCCCATTAACTTTGAATAAATATGCTTCAGAGCACTTGAAACTTCATGAAAAGTCTGTCACAAAAGGTCAGTCAGAGAACATAGTGTTTTCCTTTTGGTTATCCGGTCATTAATCCTGAATTACTAAACCATTTCAGTCTTCCTAATGGCTTGAACAAAGTTTACTGGATTTATAGTAGAATTAAAGATTTTGTTTGACTGGCAACATAATTTGCGAGGAGGGGAGCAGATAGATGAGTTTGGATCCCTGCCAACTTTCTAATCCCACATTTCTAACATCTCTTTACTTCCAGTGATATAAACTAACAATGAGGTGAACTCTGGGTTGCCCCTCCGGCCAAGTAGAGGGGTTTGTTGTTTTTTGCATGAAGCAATATGATGTTTTGATCAGAGCTCAGTCTAGTGAATCTGATCAGCTTGCTCACAACATCCAATTTAAGACAGACTGGCAGTCATATGTTTAAATCTACCTTGCTCAGGATGCTTTGGGTCGGGTGGTGTGATTATTGAACCAAGGCAACTTCATCAACACAACATTTCAAACAGTAATGTTTAATTTTTTTGTTGTTAATGTAGATTTACAGCTATTTGTAATTGCATCTCAGGGGGCATTCTGACTGTGATTTGTCGTTGATCAGAAAACGAAGGCTATTCAACTTCAGATCTTACCTAACAGGTATATTGGGAAAGGGCAGGAAAATGAGATTGATCCTTGAAAGAGCCAGAACCGATTCGATGGGCAGAATGGCCTCATTCTGTACTGTAAATTTCCATGTTTCTTTTGATTTGTGCAGCTTTTCTACCCATGAGCAGCTATAAACAGTTAACCCGTTAAAACTGCAGCATAATTCTTTTTTGCTAACTCTGTTCTGGGAAGTGAGTAACCTAGCATTGCCAGGAGGAAGATGACCAGAAGTAAAATCATAATGGGCTTTGAAAGTGGGGAGGTACGGAATGAGTAAGAACAACTCCAGGATGGAGTTGCAGAAAGTAGGGGCAGAATGGCCAACAACAATAACTTGGCTCAATGATGGTTGTTATAAATAGTTATGATTTTTCATGTGTAATGTCAGTTATGTAACACTATAAAGTACATAATTATGTGCCTGCAGCAATGATGGCTATCCATGTGGTAAAAGTTTTCAGTTAACATCAGTTTAAAAGCTATTGTATTTGATGACGTTATATGGCGCTATATTAAATGCAAGGATTTTTATTATTATCATTTAAAATATTCAAAATATTTAATGTATGATTCAGTATAGTTTAATCATAGCTCAAACACACATCATCTTAACCCCACCAATGAAAAGATTTACAAGAAGTCCTGAAATTCCTTTACTTTGGGTAGTTACATAGTGGAATTCAACAATGTTTCCCCCATTGACTATTAGCCCAGTGAGTATTTTAGACCCCAGTGACAGTGAATATTCAGAGTGTACATTAATTGAACAGTTATCACAATCCCATATTTAAATATTCATAAGTGAAACAAAACACAGTCACTGAATTTTATAGTATATCATTGCAAAATACTCTGGACATCCTCCCAATGTGAAAGCTGCTACATCAAACATATGGATTATTACTATGATAAATGATGAACAGAATGGTGATCCTTCGTGGCAAAATCAATCGAAAATCAGGAACATCTCATGTTGAATTCCTCTCACATTCTTATATAAAATAATCATATTTACTTGATATAATGTCTTACTAAGTCCAAATTCAAGCCTTGTCCAACAATAAGTTACTTTATAGCAATGCGATTACTTTAGAAGCTACTCTTTGCCAGCAGCATTCCACAAACACCAATGAGATAAATAACTGATTCATCTTTTTTGAGGGGTGGGGGAGGGGCATTTGGATGAGCGAAGCATATTGGCTTGGACATCAGACAAAATCCATGTTTTTTCTGTGATTTGCCCTGGGTTATTTAATGTCTACATGAACTTTCAGAGCATGCAGACAGCACCTTAGATTTGTGGTTTAAAGTCTATTCCTATGGACGTCACCTCTAACAAGCCCTCAATACTTTTATGCAATGTCAGCCTGGATTAAAAGATTCAGTCTTGCTGTTTATTATGAGATGGAATAAACCCCACTGGGTTTTTTCCCCCCAGGAAAATTGCTCCCAGAATAATTAGATCCAGAACAATACAGGGAAAGACTGAAAGCTACTGGGAAATGTAAAATGACTAAAGCACAGAGCAAAACCAATTTTAACTTTGTTATTCAACTTGCAAAAAAAAATTTTAGTCTAACGAATGCAGTTATCCGTTACCTGCAGCCCAGTGGAATGAATCACTTGGCAGCTAGGAGAGAATAAGAAGTAGTTTGGCTTCAGCCTGTCAGCAAAACCACAGGTTGAAGAGCAGCAAGATGATTTCAGTCCAACTGCATCTCTGAAGTTAGAATCAGAAACAAAACTTAAGAGTGTGCTTTGAGAATGTTTAAACAAAACTTACACTATTTGGATTCAGAGTAGGGAGCAAGGTTGAGAAGAGATTAACTTCTGTATTTTCCTTTGTAAAAGTGGTCACTTCTCTTCAAAGCATTTCATTTTGTGTTGAGGTTTGGAGTTTGTCTTAGACGTTATATCAAGTTACAGTATTATTATTTTTCATCAGAACATAAAGTCTCGACTTCATTTGATTTTCCCCACAATAAGTAAAACTGTAAGTTTCGGCATATTCTGCCAAGTGATTCTGGAATCCTTTGATTAATTATACAGTATAGATAATGGCACATGCATCTATTGTCAGGCTTCGTCACTATGAAATGCTCTGGGACTCTACCCTACATGAAGGGCATTATATAAATGCAAGTTGTTGTTGTGCATGTGTTTGAACTTGGTTCATCATATTTTACGATTCCATGCCATACCATGACAAATACATACCCTAGAAATGACCGTTGCCTTTTGACCATTGCAATTTAATTCCTGCCTATAGAAATATAAAATTGCGTGTTGATTTGTTTTCTGTTTATTCATTCTGCATTTTTTAACATGTGGCCTTTTGGTTCCTGGATGGATTTTGTATCAAATTATCATAACAAAACAACCAAATTAAATTTTTAGAGCACCTTTCACGTCGGGAGGACGTCCAAGGCTCTGAACAGTCAAGTCGGAACCAAGCAAGGGAGAAGGGGAGAGGGGCAGGGTAGGGAGGAGGGGCAGGCAGGAGAGAGATAGGAGGGGAGGGAGAGAGTTGAGAGGGCAGCAAAAGGCACGAACGAAGAGAAGGGTCTTGAGACCGGCCTTGAAGGATGCAAGGGAGAAAGTGAGGTGAAGGGACTGTGGGTTGGAGTTCCAGAGTATGGAGGCAGAGAGGCTGAAAGCCTGTCCACTGAGGTTTGGGTGCGTCGGGCTGGGGATCATGGAGCAGACCGGAGCCTGTTGAACAGAATGGGTGGGCAGGTTCATAGGGTACAGCAGGTCAGTGAGATAGGAGGGGACAAGGCCATGAATGGTCTGGAAAGTCAGGACGAGGATCTTGAATTTGATCTTGAATTCGGAGGATGGGGAGCCAATGGAGCCAGGCGAGGGTGGGAGTGATGTGGTCGTGGAGCTTGGCGCAGGAAAGCACACGAGCTGCAGAATTCTGGATGGCCTGCAGCTTGTGGAGGGAAGAACTAGGAAGGCTGATGAGAAGGGAGTTTCCTAGTCGAGCCTTCATGTGACAAATACGTGGACTAGGGTTTTGGCAGCCTGAGGGGTGAGGCTCAGCCAATGTTGTGAAGGTGACGGATGGCAGTACTGGTCATGGCGAGGATGTGGGGGAGGAAGGACAGTTTAGGGTCGAACAAGACGCCCAGGTTCCTAACAGGCTTAGAGAAGTAGAGAGTGCAGCCTTGGATGCTGATGCTGTCAGTGCCTGAGGTGCGGAGGCGCTGATGCGAGCCAATCAGGAGGGCCTCAGTCTTGCAGACATTCAACTGGCACTGTTCATCTGGTGTTTCCATATCACAAAGTGGAAGATTACTGGGAGTTCGCAATCTCAGCAGTGGCATCAGGAGAAGGAAAACGTAGGTTAGAACAGAACAAGGTGGAATGTGAGTCGAGCCACAATGTACATCTAACAGTTGTGGTAGTTTCATAGTGTAGGGGTTAGCACACTCGCCTCTCACGCTAATGGGTTTGATTCCTGTTTACTCTCTTCAAGTTTCCTCTGTTTACCCAGCAGGAAATCAGTTGTTAGTCAATTGATAGGTAACTTTCTGGGGTAATAATCCCCTTGAAAAAAATGATCACTCATTGCACAACTGTTTGTGAGACACTGCTGTGCACAATTGGCCACTGGGTTTTGTCCACAAAATATATAGTCAATCCACTTTGCAGTATATTCTGCGAAGCATTTCGGGACATTTCAATAGGTGCTACATCAAATGTAAGGATTATTATAATTTTTATTGCTATTGCAGCTAGATCGAGAGTAACAGTTGTTTAGTAGCTGGCTGCTTAGTCACCTTCTCAGTTAATGAATAAATAATGTGCGGAAACCTTGAAAGGACTCTCTCTCATCTTTGTGAGTATCTGTTTCTCAATTTTGTTGCCCAACATTCATGTTTTGAAACAAACAAAACTGCATTAAAACATATTACGCCTTATTTGTGATGTCCTCATTGTGCGCAATCCAGCCCCTGCAAAAGAAAATACGGAATTGAAGAATCTGATTTCCCTCTGGCAGTTCCTGGAGGTCACTCAGGTAGCTTTTATAAAGAATTAGCTGCGGAGCTCATGATAGGTTACTGTGCACCTCTGTGCTTATTTTGCACCTCTATGCTGAGCTGATTATGTCTAATATTCCTGGCTTCACCCTTTCTCCCACTCAACCGTCATTCGTCTCATTTTATGCTCCTCTCCAAATGGCTAGCTGTGACTTTGGAATCTGCCAAAGTGTACAACAACAACCACTTGCATGTATGTAAGCACCCCTCACACAGGACTGTGTGTTGGAGAGCTGTGTAGTACCGGGCATAAACAAGGCCAGAGAGTGAAATTGGACAATGACAACATTATCTCAAGCTTTTATTTCACATACTTTAGTTATATTCTCTGAAGTGCTTTGAGACATCTTAATCACATGATAAGATGCTTTATCAAATGCAAGGATTATTATTATTTGCAATTGGCACATTTCCAAATATTACAATAACAACTAATTGTATTACAACTACAATTACAATTAGTTCTTTCACCCCTTATCCGAGTATTGTAAATTAGATCCCTTTCAAGGAAGAGATGATACTTGCAGATTTTAAGTCACAGGTGCATATATCACTGGCGAATAATTCATCTCTCTTCCCAACTTTTCCAACAACAACAAAATTACATTTGTATTGCCCCTTTCTCGTCAGGAGGACATCCCAAGGCGCTGGACAGTTACTGCTTCAGGCCCGAGCTGAGGACAGGGTGGAAGGGAAGGGGGTGATAAGGATAACCCCCTTAAACCGGCAAATAAAAAGACTTACCAAATAATGGGAATGCAAGTCAGTGGAGTATTTTGTATCGCCTTGAATAAAGCTTTTCAAGCAGAACGCATGTCACATTCTACAACTTGGAAGGAACATGGCTAAAGGAGTTATTCATAAGAGTTATACCGGGGCTTAGTGAGTTCAACAACTGGAAAAATTGTGAAAACCTTCATGGCAGTTTTGGAAGTCAATAACAGAGGAGTTCTCTGCCCATGAGCACGGCTTGAGTACCATTGGCTGTTCATACTCAACAACAACTTTCCTCATGCACGATAGTTTCCCAGAGTGCTTGACAGTGGTGGAGCATGACGCCAAGGACAGGGAGGTGACCGCAGACATGGTCTAAGAGGAAGGTTTTCAGGCAAGACCTGAAAATGGAGAAGGAAGGGGCAAGATGGAGGGATAGAGGAAGAGTATTCCATGCTCGTATAACAGGGCATTTTCCACTTATTTTAATTCAATTTGCTCAGAACTAATTTCCTACAAAGTTTAAATTTCTCATAACCACTTTTGTAAGTTACAGGAAGTAGAAAAAGACAGACACACAAAGGTTAGGATGAATGGGACTTCAGGGTTAAAACATGTCAATAGAGCTTTTTATTGGCATTGTTAAAGCATTTCAAGATGAACTTGTCAGTATTTCACAGAAAAGTGGAGTTTTCCTCCACTTGTTCCCTGTTGCAGAACGGATCCATTTTAAGATTCTCACTTGCACATACAAGTCACATGCCTTGGCACTTCCCTACCCCTCCGATCTGTTTTCACCACCCTCTTCCTTCACTTAGCTGGCTCCAGCCTCCTGTATGACCTTCTCCACTGTTGGCAGCCGTGCTTTCAGCCACTTCGCCGTGAGACTCTGGAACTCACTGCCTCAATCCCTCCCCCTCGACCGTACCCACAATCACTTCCCTTCTCTCCCTGGCTGGGTATCAAGCTCAGAGACTGTTAAAAGATCAGAAATCCTGCGTGAAGGACATTGTCTAAATGTGAGTTGTTGTAGAAATATTTCTTTCACATAAAAAGCACTATATGAATGCAAGATGGTGTTACGAGAATAAACACTTCCAAGACATTCATCCTAAATGAGAGGCATAATGTTAGTGGTGTCTATTGTTGTGGTAGTAAATAAGTCTGTGCTCTTCTACTTAAGCAATTATACAAAATAGACCTGTCAGGTTTCCTCATGAAGAGTTGGCTTGCCAGAATACCATGCAACAGTTGGAAAGAGTAACGCAGTCTCATTGTTACATTTTACTGTGAACTGGTTACTGGTTTTATTCTTATGCTACAACAGATCTCTCTCCTCACCTTGGAAATAATTCAACTTTGTCTTTTATCATTTTCCCTAATGTTCTGTCTTTTTTTTAATGCTCACTCATGTGACTCATAGACCCCCCCCCCCCCCATACACAACACACAAAGCTGCTGTGAAGCAGATTACTGTGGTTCCGACCTACTGATGATTGAATGCCTTAGACAGAAAGTAACTATGGTGACCATTGGCTCCCCCTCCCCTCCATTCATGCAGGAGGATCATGAGGAACTGGAGGGAGGGGTTCGGGGGGTTGTCTGGTATAGAGCTTAAGTTGAGGAGCTTGCCCCAGTGAGGCCTCCTACTGTGCTATAATTTCTGTAAAACCATGGAGAAAACCAGTGTGATGTGTGTGTGGTGAGTTTGGAAAGTGTCCAGTTACTATCAGCAGATGTAAGTTTCATTCCAAAACCATATCTTGAAACAGGATTGGATAATGATCTTTCCCGTGCTTTGGCAAACAAGAAGACCTGAAAAGCGCTATACCAAATGCAAGGATTATTCTTATTCTTACTATTATTACATATAGCGCCTTTCACATCAGGACAAGTCTCAAACCACTTCACTGTGGCTGTGCGATTGTGTATTTCCTAATTTAACAGATGGTTTTCTCATGTCCAGCATTAGTCTAGTTATACCTCACAGTAGCTGTTAATTACAGAATGTACCAAACATTTATTATATGTAGTTCGATCCATTGAAGACTTACAGGGCAAACCATACCAATTGCAGCAGTAGACATAACAGCAAGAATACACTTTGCCCCCTGTTGACTTCTATCTACAGTATTTTAAAATTTGGTACAAATCTATTGTCCTCTGGGACAAATGGGTTAGGGGGACAAATGTTCTTTGCATGGAATTGTTCAGATTGTGGTGGCATCCAGTGGAGGGAATTCAGTTGAATTAATCTGATGTGAATGCATGGCCAGCATATAAACCATGACCATCCCTTTAGTTTCAGCTAATTTTAGCCTTTGATCTGTGCTCGCGTTTTATTTGAGCTGTACTGTTCCAGTCATTGTTTAAAAAGGAGTTGAATGTTGTCACTTTTGAGAGCTCGCTAATTGTTGTAGTTTAATGCTGTTTGTGATTTATAATTCAGTTACATTCAGCATTATATTGTAAATGGCAGCAAGTCACCACAGTGTATAAATAGAGAAAAAGGTCCTGAACCTGTCTGAGAGTATGCTGCTCTTTACACTTTGCAACATCCTATTTTGTATCATTATTGTTTGCACAATTGTTCACAGCCTCCACAAATTGGCTCTGTAACTGTTTTCTCCTCTCTCTAATACCAGCTTTTGCATTGTTGCCATCAAGCCATTGTCACCAAGAAATTTGCAGTCCACAGTTCGAGTTGACGGATTTTTCATTTTACCGCTCCAGTGATATTTGTTAGTCGACTGCTGAAAATTGCAGATGGCATCTTATTTACTGCAATGCTTTTGTCAATGTTAACAAGATTGCATTTCTCCCTTCAGTAACATTGCTTTGAAAGGTTGTTAAACAGTGCTTCCATTTGTCTGTCCACTTGATGGATACGGCAACATCAATAACTTGCATTTATATAATGACTTTAAATAAGGATAATATGTTGGAGCACAGCGCAGTGGCTGAGTTGGATGTCAAATAAGGGAGAAGGTGAGGGGGAGGTAGAAGATAAATAAAGAGGAGTGAGATGAAGGAAACATCTATAGCCACACGCTTGATCTGGTGATCACCCAGGGCCTCACCGCTTCAGACACCACCATCACCAACAAAGCCATCTCGGACCACCACCTCATCTCCCTTAATACCTTCATCCTCCTATTCAAACCTGTACCACCACCTATCACCCGTGGAACAAAATCTTCCTCCTCTCCCTCACTGCTGCATCTGAACTCCTACCCTGCTGACCCTCATTAACTGACCTTAACTGGCCTTGCTACATTTTCTCCACAAATCTCACCCCTCCATCCTCATCTCCCAAACCTCCTCTTACTCTTGTAAATCCCCCTGTTGCACCAGCCACCTCCAAACCCTCAACATACAGGTGCAAGCTGCCAAACACGCCTGGGCCAAATTCAAGTTAACGGTCCATCGGCACATTTGGATCACGCTAAGGCCTACTACTCCGCCCTTTCCTCCTCCAAGTCCTCCTATTCCTCCAAATTAATCTTGGAGGCCAAGTACAACCACAGGCTCCTCTCCTCCACCACAAACCATCTCCACTGACACCCTCCCACGCCTCACCCATCCTATCCTCTTAACTCCCAACTGCAAGGAGATGCTGGAATTCCTCGATTCAAAAGTCGAGGGGATCCATTCAGCCACTTCTATCCCATCCACCACTACCTCCCGATTACCTCTCCCCCAGGATCCAGACCCCTCCCACCCTCCACTACTTTTGACTCTTATCTCTCCCCCCGCCCTCTCTGCTCTCATCCAAAAAATGAAACCCACCACCTGCCCCCTCGACCCCACCCCCACCGCTCTCCTCATCTCCCAGCACCACCTAGTAGCCCTCCCTCCTAACTGCTGTCCACCCATGAACCTGCCCTCCCTCTGTATGAGAGTTACAAACTGAGCCATTCAAGTACAAAATCATGAAGGTTGAGGTGAGAGAAGCAGTGGATAAGGATGGAGTTGTCAATGGTGTCAAAGGCAGCAGAGAGGACAAGGAGGCAGCGGATGCCCTGGTCACTGCTGTATAGAATGTCATTTGTCACTTTGACCAGAGCTGTTTCTGTTCAGTGGGCAGCACAGAAACCCGATTGGAGTTTGAAACCCGTTTGTGAGCGGATTGGCAATTGTTTTCCTTCCTGCAGCACTTATTGAGCAGGAGAAGTACATTCCACAAAATGATCATTCAGAAATCAAATTGTGTTAATGTGCACAGATCCCATAAAATATTTGACACCATGTAATTTAATACAATAGCATAAAGCGCGAGATTTAGCTCTGACTGACATTTCATCTATCGTAAAATGGTGCAGGATATTTGAGGTAAACAAATTCTGTTTAATAATAGATGTAAAATATTGCAACAGTGGTCTAAAGCAACAGTCCTTGGATAGATGTGGAATATCAGGAATCTAGCGAGAATTATTTGTTCCTATATAAAAATACCTTGTCTTCATTTCAGCAGACTTACATGTCTACAATCAGTTCAAAACCGCATGATTCTCAGGGACATGATTCTCCACAAGGACTGTTTCCAATGCTAGGCATAAACTTACTTTCCTCCCTCTTAAAGAGAAATTGAGTTGCATCGTGCAAAGCCCCACAAATAACGATGTCCCACAAGCAATAACCAATTTTTATCTGGGGCATTTTGGGTCAGGATAGCGGAAGAAACTCCTTTCCCTTTTTAATAATTCCACAGGGTTCTTAATGTCCTTGTCCTCACTTTCAAGGCAATTCATGGACTTGCCCACCCACCCATCTCTCTGACCTACTGTCCACCTATGAACATGCCCTTCACTCCATTCAGCGGGCTCCGACCTGCTCCATGTCCCCCACCCAACCCGCCATCGATGAACGGGCTTTCAGCCTCTCTGCCCCCACACTCTGGAACTCCATCCGACAGTCCCTTCGCCTCACTCCCTCCCTTGCCTCCTTCAAGGCTGGTTTCAAGACCCTCCTCTTCCATCGTGCCTTCTGCTACCCTCCCAACTCTCTTCCTCCCCTCCTAACTCTCTCCTGCCGATGATCCCCTGCCCATGGCCCCTACCCTGCTCCTCTCCCTTGCTCAGGTCCCGACCTGGCTGTTCAACGTCTTGGGACCTCTTCCGACATGAAAGACGCTCTATAAATCTAATTCTGCTGTTGTTGTTGTCCACTTGAACCAGCAGGTGAGATCGTGGTTTAAAGCCTCAAGTGCCAAAGGATGCTACTGCTACACAATTCTGTGTGGCATACCCTAAGCACTGCATTGGACTGTCAACGTAGACAATATGGATTCCAACATCAGGTGTTTGACCCATACTCTCGACTGACTCTCCAAATCAGTGTTGGAAGGGCTTGCATTGTCAAGGGTGCCTTTCTTCGTTTGAGACATTGACCTAAGATCAATAGATGTGTCTGTGACTACTAAAGATCCCATAGCACTATTTGAAATAAGAAGGGAATTTCTCCCAGTGTTGTGGCCAACAGAACTATAGATAATATTGATCATTCAGTTCATTGTTGTTTTGGGCTAATTGGCTGCTGCATTCATTTGGAATTGTGACGTAAGTCACTATGTTTCTGAAGTGTTTTGGGACATCTAGATGATGTCATGAGGTGCTGTATCAAATGAAAGTGTAATTGTTTACAATGAATATCTGCTCCTCCAAGCTCCACCGTTTACAAAAGGATGCTACTATTCTATCATTTAAAAATGGAAGCTAAATTACAAAAGCTCACTTCAAAAACGAACCTCATAAATTCTCCTTAAATACTTCATAAGTGTTCAGAACCAATACACACAGTTATGTAATCCTAGCCAGGTCTGTGCAGTTTCAGGATTTGCTGAACAATTTTGCAATGTTTTGTGTGAGCACACAATATAAATAAGGTCTGTCCAGTCCCATCGATCTCAAACGGTAAGCAGTATTGCATCACTTGCCGCAGTATAAATGGGGCATAATTGAATCTAATGAGACTGCATTGGGCAACACTCACGAAAATACTATATATTAGAGTACAACATCTGCCCCATTTATCACATCATACGTTCCTTCAAGTAATTAATATGGAGAGTAATGGATACCCAGGAGTGATCAGAAGGCAGTAATCTCATTGAGAGGATGAGGTCATGCCATAAATCACAACAGAAAATCTCCTGGAGTTTCTAACCATCATATAAACTCAAGAGATATGATTTTGGCCTTGGAATAGCAGCAGGTGTCTGTTCTTTAATCGTATATCAATCAGATGATGCCTGGAAAACTGTCAGCCTGGCTTAGTTGTCAGCACGCTCACCTTTGAGTCAGAAGGCTGTGAATTCAAACCTCACTTTGAACTCACAGTCAAAGCTGACACCCAAGTGCAGTGCTGGAGGAGCTGTTGGCCATGCTGTCTTTGGATGACAAATTAAACTGAGATCCCGTCTGCTTGTTCAAGAGGACATTATATCGGAACAGAGGAACAGGAGGAGGCTATTTAGCACATCGAGCCTCTTCCAACAGTTTATCAGTTCTCGGCAGATCATTTAGTCACAATGCCCTGACGTTTCACTGTACCCCTTAATACCCAATAGATCTGATGGTACCATTCGAAAAGAGAAGGGAGTCTCTCCTGGAGTCCCGACCAACAATCTTCCAGTTAAATTCTTTATTCACTTAACAGCTACATCTGCGAACTCCTAACCTGTCCGCTGCCTACACTCAGTGGGCTCTGGCCTGCTCCATGTCCTCCCACCCACATGCCCCACCATCGGTGGGTGAGCCTTCAGCCATTTCTGCCCCCAACCTGTAGAATTCCGTCCCTCAAGTACTACTGCAAGACCCTCCTATTCAACCGTGCCGTCGGTCACCCAAGTCCCTTCCCTCCACCTCAAATCCCCACTCCAACTTGGGCCTGAAACAACTGACTGTCCAGAGCCCTGGGACGTCCTCCCTATATGAAAGGCGCTATAGAAATGTAATCTTGTTGTTGGTGTTCTTGTTTGTGGAATTTTGCTGCTTCATAATCAAAATTTGTCAGCAATTACCCATGAAGCGTTTTGAGACTGTTCAACATTAGAGGCACTTTATCAAATGCAAGCATTTTTATTAAATTATACGTATTTTCAACGATATCGGTGAGGGACCTTTCAATTATAATGCCAAGCTCACTTAAATTCCATCCTGTGGAGCTCCTGAAGCTCAGAGCACTCGCCGTACAAGCATGAGCCCTGTGTTTGAATCCAGGCAGATCAGGGTGAAATCTTGGGCAAGTTTCCTTACTCCACACACCTAATAATAATCTGTCCCCCAAAAAAATACAATAATAAAAATTGGTCATTTCAATCCACGAATGTTTGTGGGACACTGCTGTATGCAATTGGCTGCCACGTTTTGCCCACAAATATAGTCAATTCACTATACAGTATCTTCTGTGAAGCGCTTTGAGATGTCGATAAGATGTGAAAAAGCACTATAACAAATGCAAGGATTATTATTATTATTCTCCCAGTTTCTTTGCCTCTCCCACCCTTCCTTTTAAACCCACCTTAAGCCCTATCTTTATGAATATGCTTTCAGTCACTTTCCCATCCCCCCAGTTTGATCTCCCAGTTAGCTATGTGAAGCAGTTGAAAGCATCCCCCTAATGTGAAAGGCTCTCTCTAACTATAAATTGTTGATGACATTGGAGGAAATTTTGTTTTGTTTTCAGTGTCTATTTTGCTAGTGGACGTAGTAGGTAGCCAAGATATTGCATTCA